>JAXGGA010007215.1:0-64264 GCA_038373865.1 Uloborus plumipes | reverse complement strand
AAAATCGCACTTTGCACTCGAGTTTTAAAGCAGGTCTTCAGCCAAAAAAAAAAAAAACAAAATTGTGGCTGATTCTTATGTCAAATGACTCCCTATTTCCAAATATGACCTCAGTTTCCCCCTCCACCCCCTCTTTCCAGAGAGTTCCCCCCCCTCCCCAATTCAGAGTCATTTTACTAATTCGGAGGGGAAAAGTACATTACGTAACCCGTTAACATAATTCTAAAAGGCAACAGAGGTTCAAAGTTCAAAATCATGTACATGTGTACCAAAAATATAAACTATGGCGGTGTACCCCCCCCCCCCCCAAAAAAAAAAAAAAATCTTCTTTTCTTGTTTTTCTAAGAGACGTTTTAAACTTTTTTTTTTGTGTGTGAAAAATCAGAGTATTGAATTTTCTTTTCTTTTTTTTTGGGGGGGGGGAGGGGGGAGGTATACCGCCCTAGTTTATATTTTTGGTACACATGTACATGATTTTGAACTTTGAACCTCTGTTGCCTTTTAGAATTATGTTAACGGGTTACGTAATGTACTTTTCCCCTCCGAATTAGTAAAATGACTCTGAATTGGGGGGGGGGGACTCTCTGGAAAGAGGGGGTGGAGGAGGGAAACTGAGGTCATATTTGGAAATAGGGTGTCATTTGACATAAGAATCAGCCACAATTTTTTTTTTTTTGGCTGAAGACCTGCTTTAAAACTCGAGTGCAAAGTGCGATTTTTAAAGCATTATTTTATTTTTTTAAAAAAATTTTACAGCGTGAAAATTTTTTCTGACCCAGGAGCCATAGGAGCGGATCTTATACTCTGGTTCTGCACCGAAAAAAATGTTTTAAAGGTCTTTTTAAAGAAACTAGACTAAAAAGATCGTTTTTGGTGATTTTTCAAATATTTTGGGGGGCCACGCCACCCCAAGTTCCCCGATCTTTCTCGGTGCTCATGATTTTAAACTTTGAGTCTCTCTTGACATCCAAAAAAATTTATTGGTGAATATAAGGCTCCTTTCCCCTCCAAAAAAAATATTATAGCCCTGAAACTAAGGAAAAATGAAAAAAAAAGGGGGGCGTTTTAAAAAAAATTGGGACGTGATGGGGGAAAACGGGGGTCATATTCGGATTCAGGGGGTTATTTTACATAAGAATCAGCCTTCAAAATACCAGAAGCATTTTCAAGGTTTTTTTTTGTCGAACAGTGTTATTATTTAATTAAGCGGGGATCTTTAACATTAAGTCTATGGCCATGGGCAGTGTTCGGTTCCGGGTATGTTTTATTCGTATGAGCGCAGTATTTGTTTATCCGTTACCCGATTAAGCGGGGTCGACAGTAACTGTGTTTGAAAATTACTTCTACAAAATTATCTTTTAGACAAATCACTGACCTTGATCACAATGAGTCAGGAAAAGCAAGCTTCATTCTGACCTAAGACTTAAGGCATGACATTTGGCACCTAGGGTTGGAAATTAAGATGTCAAAGCAAAATTTTTGCTTGTGAAATGCAACTAACAACTGCTATTCGATGAAGAATTGAAACTGTTATGAGCTGCAAGTATAAAATGTTGTACAATGATTCATAAAAATGATAAATTTCTTAAATTATGTCAATGACTTTGAAACAAGGTTTATATTTGATTGATGTAAGAAATGATGTAATGACTTTTAAAATCTGCTTAAAATTTTTCTTTTTTTTTAAATTAAGGAAGCCAAAAATTGCCAATGTAATGAGCTGGAGGAAGAAATCTATCTGATATCTAACTCGCAATTAGAAGGTAAATTCTCATTCTGTTCTAAAGTTGCATTCTTTACAGTCGTTTAGCTTAAGATTGGATATTTGGTTGGTACTGTCTTATTATGGGTAAAGTAGAATTGTTTTAGAAAAGAATTTAACTTACTGTTAACTAATATTAAATGGATTTCCTAATGTTTATATATATGCCTTATAATTTGCTTAAAATTATTTAACAACTCTGAAACGTTAACTTGTATATAATAATATTAAATATTTCCTAAGATATGATAGTCACTGATTATAAAGAAACTTCTTTGTATTTCTCTATGTCAAGAAAGTTTTTAGAATTCATGGTATCCCGTAAAAAGAGTTTAACTTCCTCATTACATTTGTTATAATCTTTATGTAACAAAGTAGTGTAATTAATACCCTTTAGCAGGGCTTGAAATTAACAGTGGTCCACGGGACGAAGTTTTATTCCTGTTTTTCTTTTAAAAGTTGTAAGCAATATAATTTTTAAAATCAGTGTTGAAAGTTTACCTTTATTTACAATGTTTAGGTTTTCATTGCAGGAAAAAATTGGTTAATAAAGGTCTACAGCATTATAACATTGTTTTTACCTCTTGTTTTTTGTCTACATGTATCATGTCAAATTTTCTTTTTTCTTTAATTCTTATTTTATTTAAAATAAGGACATCATTAAAATTTAATAGTTACTGGTATGAGTTTCACAATGTAGAATCTTATTCTGCATTAACCCATGAGAACGTTATTCTGTTTTTAAAAATTCCTTCAAAAATATTAAGCAACATTAAAAAACCGAGAGTCATATCCTTTGCATGCATCTATGGCATGGGAAATATTCCGTTCCAGGATATTTTATTCGTATAAGCGGAGTATTCGTTTATCTGCTACCCGATTAAGCGGGGCCGGCAGTATTTCATTTTGTGCTACAGTTTATGATTTTGTATTTAGAAGTTTTACATGGGTGTTTTAAGTAAACATAAAAGAAATTGTAGAGTTTCAGGAATGACTTATGTAATGAAATTGAAACGGCTAACTCATTCGTAAGAAATAAATGATGACTTAGACCAATAATATAGTACTTAATTTATTAATTGCTAAATATTGTTTGCAGTCATTTTGGCAAGCCTCAGTTTTAAGCATGCTAACTGGTCATTGACCTGAAAGTATTGATGAATTATTTTTTCATTCCTAAAAGGATATTATTTTAAAGCAAAACTAGATAACGCATACTTTTTAATCATAGTTCCAAAACCATATATCAAAATAAAACTGATTAAAGGTAATTGATGACATGGGTAATAATTTCATGTGGATGTTATACTCAGTTTGTTGACTCTGAAAGAATCTTTCCAACTGAGAAAAAAACGGATAGAAACAATGTTTTGAATTAAAGTATGCAATAAATATATGTGTGTTATTTCTTGTTAATAAAACATAAAAAATCTATAAAACTGAATTAGTCTAATCTTATAAATATTTCATGTCAAAAGCCACAATGAAAAAAATATTTATTTGATCAAAATTTCCGGCCAGGTCTTTAAATATGGCATGCGGCTCACGCTTATGTTTTCTGTTAAGTAATTTTCAATTTCTTGTGCAGATAATTTATTTTGAGCTATTTTTCTTCTTTTGGTGTAAATATATATATATTTTTTTTTTAATTTAGATTCAAGATTTTAAAATAATGTTTTTTTCAAAGTGTATTAAATGCATTTATATTTTATTCTAAATATTTCATAATTTTGTATTATATATTGTATCTAGTGACACAGTAAGAAATGCAAGAGCACAATTTTTTTTTGTATGTAATTTATACGTGTTTGTAACTTAAAACATTCCAGTAACAGAGAGATAATGTCTTTTTAAGTTAACTGGTGTTTCAACTCATTAATTGCTTGTTAATGTTAATTTGAATCTTTTCAACGCAAGATTATATTTTACAATTGGGCCCGTCATTTAGGGGAGCACTAGGATGTAGTTGCCCATCTTGCTAGGAGAAAGACCATACCTAATTAATGTTCTTGTGTACACAATATTGTTCTATGTATCAACATGCAAAAATTTCTAGTGTGCTAAGAGAATATGCTTCAAACTCACAAAAATGTTTTATTTTTTTTTTATTTATTTTTAGATGTTAGTTGAAAACTAGCTCAGGAAAAGAATATGCTGAAGATGACAGTTATTAGAGGATGATACTTCTTTGTACTCTTTATTGTTGCTCACTTTTATCATTTTCATTATAATACAAACTTGAAAAAAAATGTTGATAATGGAAATAAAAATTGTTTGATTAAGAGTTGTATTCAATGGTTTCTATATATTTTTGAAAGTTTTCTCTTGAAGGTTTGCAACAAACATCCCACACGTTTGATTTCAATGTAAAACATAAGCTGAATGCTTCTTTCTATCTACTTCTCCCTCTCTATAACTGAAATTTTCATAAATGTCATGTTAAATTGAATGAATTTTTCCTTTATAAAATCATTCACTTCTAATACCTTCAAAAGTTTTAAGTATATAAATTCTTATTTTCCCTTCCTAAATAAAATATGTTCTAAGAAACATTTCCCTCAATTTTCGTAAAGATAAATTAGTTAATTTACTCATGTTGGTAAACATTTTTTTTCCCTTGAAAAATCCATTAGTAGCTCATAATTTCCTGTTTCAGCTTTGAGATTTCAACACAAGTTTCATTTAAAAGTTCAAACATGAAAGGGAAATGTATTTCAATTTATTCTGCATTTTTATAAAACTATTTAGGGGCTGCTCCATTGTAATCGAACATTTTTTGTTGATAGCTAGTTCAGGTAAGTTGAAATCTCATTAATAATAGGATTAATATTTTTCTAAACCACTTGCAATAAAGTACAAGAACTTTCTAACTAAACTGTTACTTCTATATAAAGAACTGAAAAACTCCGGATATGTTTGAATAAGTGGCTATCTTTTAAAAGTTATACTGCACCAAACTGAAATTTTGTATTTAAGCTTATAATAGTTATAATTATAGAAATGGACAAGAAGTTCTGTCAAGAACTAAACGAGCCTACTTTCCCGTACATCGACATCGGCATTCTCGCATCTGATCATTATTCTCTTGATTATTTGAGACTTAAAATTATGTCAAACATACCTTTTTAGCACTTAGAGCTGATTTCGAAAAGCAAAATATACCCCTTTCATCAGATGAAGTAGACACGTAAAAAGTAATTAACGAATAAATAAAGTTTTGTCGCACCTTTTAAAGAGTGTAACTGTTCCTCCGTAGAAAAAATCCTCATCGTTTTCAAAAAAAAAAAAAAAAAAAAATAATAATAATAATAATAATAAAATAAATAAATGAATAAATAAAAGTACAAAGAGCATCAAAACACATTTTATCAAAGAAAGAAAAAAAAAAGAAAAAAAAACTCGTCCGTTAATAAAATGTCTCGAATTTCACTTTTAATCTGTTGCCAGTTGTTAAATATAAATAAAGAATAAACTGTTCTCGTGAATGAAAAATTTTTGTTACAAAAAAAACATCGTCTGCCAAAAAAAAAAAAATAATAATAATAATAAATAAAATAAAACAAATTTATAAATAAACAAAAAATCGTCTGCACAGTCAGTAATTTTTTTTTTCTGAGCCTGCATTTCCGCCATGTTTGCGGAGTCGGAGTCGGAATCAGAGTCCTCATAGAAGATTACTCAGAAAAGTACGTTACAAACATTATTTATCAAAACCATTTTCTTACAAAGTTAGTTTGAAGGAAATCCGACTTTAAGTTCAGGATCAACATTCAACTTAAATTCCCCGTAGACGCTAATGTTAATTTTTTTTTCTGAACGGTTCAATATTGAACGAAAAATGGTTCAAATCAAAAAGCGAAATATGGGAATGCATGGGAAAGCCTCTCCGAGATCTTTCAAACAAAAAAAAGTTTATTCCATTCGGATGGTTCACTCAAAAGTTATTAGGTGGGGAAAGGTTGCTTGAACGGTTCAATGTTGAACGAAAAAGTGTTCAAATTGAAAATTTTAATACGGTAATGAAGTATCCTTGCTGAAATCCTTCGAACAAAAAAAAAGTTTTTTTAAATCGGACTGTTCACTCAAAAGTTATTAGGGTAACAGCTTGATTGAGCGGTTCAATGTTGAACGAAAAATTGTTCAAATCGAAAATGTAGATACGGGAATGAAGTATCCTTGAAAAGATCTTTCGAACAAAAAAAAGTTTGTTCAAATCGGGCAGTTCATTAAAAAGTTAGCATCGCGGGACCGGTTGTTTGAACGGTTCAAAGTTGAACCAAAAATTGTCGAAATCAAAAAATCAAATATAGGAATGAGCTGCTCTCACTGAGATCTTTCGAACAAAAAAAAATTTATTCCATTCGGACGGTTCACTCAAAAGTTATTAGGTGGAGAAAGGTTGCTTAAACGGTTTAATGTAGAACCAAAAGTGTTCAAATTGAAAATTTAAATACTGTAATAAAGTATCCTTGCCGAGATGCTTCAAACAATAAAAAGTTTGTTTAAATCGGACTGTTCATTCAAAAGTTATTAGGGGTGACAGCTTGATTGAGCGGTTCAATGTTGAACGAAAAATTGTTCAAATCGGAAATGTAAATACGGGAATGAAGTACCATTGAAAAGTTCTTTCCAACAAAAAAAAGTTTGTTCAAATCGGGCTGTTCATTAAAAAGTTAGTATCGCGGGACCGGTTTTTTGAACGGCTCAAAGTTGAACCAAAAACTGTTCAAATCAAAAAATCAAATACGGGAATGAGCTGTACTCGCCGAGATCTTTCCAACAAAAAAAAGTTTGTCTAAATCGGAATGTTCATTCAAAAGTTATTAGGGGGGGACAGACAGACCGACAGACCGACCGACCGACCGACCGACCGACGCACAAATTCCCCATCTCAATACCCTACTTTCAAATTTTTAATTTTTCGATATTCATTTTACCTTTTTATTTTTTTAACTTGGCGATATTTTTTGGACTTGGCGATATTTTTTTAACTTGGCGATATTTTTTAGATGCATTAAGCTACTTTTGATACTTTTTTCGTCTTTTTTTTATTTTTAACGGGAAAGTAGGCTAAAAACAAAAAAGGAGAAGGATGATCATTAGTAGACACTTGAGTAAAAAGATACTTAAAATTAATAGTAAAAATATTAACTAATATGTGTATTTGTGTATAATAATATACCACCTATTTAATTAGCTGAGACAAATTGATTTTATAAAACTGTTTCAAGTTCAAAATGTGTTTATGGCGCAGTAATGATTTTTCAAAACAAAAATTGCTTTATTTGGCTATTTTATTTTCCAATTTAATTTGTTTATCTTTTTTTATTTAGTTTGCATCATTTTGTTATAATATTTGGGTGGTGATTCTGATTACACAAAAAGAAAAGAAAAAAACGAAAGATTTCGTTACTGCTGTAATGTTTTATTAATTAAGTGAACTAAATGATCTTTAATTTAGTTCACCACTTCATTGATAAAAAATTGCAGTAGCAACGAAATTTCTTCCTTTTTTTTTTTTTTTTTCATTTTGTGTAATCAGAATCCCCACCCAAACATTATAACAAAATGCTGCAAACTAAATAAAAAAAGACAAATTAAATTGGAAAATAAAACAGCCAAACACAGCTTATTCTGCACTGCTTATAAAGCACTATAAACGGTTGCCTTGACGTCGGTGGGTCCGTTTGTGAGACGTCCCTACGACGCTTTGAGACCGTCGCTTTAACTCCGCCTAAAGCGCGATTCACATAGCGAGCGAAACGCGCTCCCAAAGCGAACTTTTCCCCTCGAAACAGGTTTTCGGAAAGCGTTCCCATGACAACGCGGCGAATATTCGCCTGTCGTCAGCGTTCTAGCATGCTAGATATCGTCGCGCGCGAAAGGCGAGCGAAATTTGGTAACGAGAGCGACAGCCAGTCAGAGAGAAGGCGCCATCTTCGCTCTGTTTTGACCGCGTGGACATTCGGTTTCATTGGCTCTCCCTAGATGCTCTCGCTTTATCCTTAGTAGGTGAATACTATCACGTGACTTTCGCCCGCATCTAGTATGAATGATCGGAATTTTTGACCTGTGAGCGAAAAACGCTTCGTTCGTTCGCATCGCTCGCAGTCTGAATCGGCCTTTAGACGATAACGCAACGTCTCCCAGACGCCCTCCAATGGTCGCAATCCGTCTCCTAAGCGTCTTGTGAGGACGTCTGCAGGGCGTGAATCCGCGCGGACATGGGGGCAGACTTTGGACGTCGGAAAGAGACGACTCCGCGACGCCTCGACCGTCAGCCGGGGACGTCCAGCCGACGCTTTCGCGACGACAGTTTGCTGAGTGGGTAATATGTATAGGGGGAAATAGAATCAATTATAAGTAGCATCCAAATTTGAGTGCATTGGTGAATCCAGAAGATCTATGGGACTGCCCCCCCCCCCCAAACTACAGCCCTTGATCTCCCCAACGTCTTCTAAGAACTTACATTTCGGTTTAATTACTTCAATCTCTAAAAATTTCTCTGACTTCACGTCTTCCTAACCTCAACTAAAATCGTCTAAAATTACATTTTGGAACTATTTCGAATAATTTCTGGTTAGAGAGTCTGTGCAAAGCCTTAGAGAAGATTCCGGGAAAGAGTCAAGAACAAACTCCCGTAATTTAACTTTGTGAATAGTAATCAAAAATTGGAATTTTAGAACTTCAATTTGGAACAAAAATTTTGGACAGTGTCTACTGTTCTCTCTACATAGTTAAAGATAGTCTAAAACTACGTTTTTAGGGTATAAATTTCAAAACAAGAAGTCCAGGGGAGAGTCCGAACATTTCCCCTCGTTATCAAGGATAAACTACTTTTGTATATTTTTAAGTTTAAATTTCGAAACATTTCCAGGGAAGTGCCCCTTCTCACCACGCACACATTGTTAAAAATCGTTTAAAATGTCATTTTTGAAACTCCAATTTCGAAACTTTCGCGGGAGAGACTCTGAACCCAAACTCTTTTTCTAATATTATCAAATATATGACAAGTAGAACCTCAATATTCCGATGGAGAGTACCGAACACCATCCCTTTCCTAAAAATCAACAAAAATTGTCTACAGCTGCGTTTTCTTATAATACTTAATTTTATAAATCTCAGAGAGAGAGAGCTCCTGACCCCCCACCCCCACCCTCTTTTCTCATGTCTAAAACTTCATATCTAAAAATTTAATTTCGAGAAATTTCTGGGAAAAAAATCTGCGGACTCAAGCTGTTCAAGAACTAGAGATACTATAAACTGTAATTTTAGGACTAGAATTTGGAAAATTACATATGGAGTTACGTTAGGGGGGGGGGGACATATGGAGTCACGGGTTGTTTAGTTCATTAGAAAGGGGTCGTGACGTGAAAAAGGTTGGGAACCACTGAGTTTTAATGAGTTGATGTTTAAAATAGTCCAGTACAGTTAAAATATAATGAATCTTTTAGTGCCGTAGCAAAAACTCATTTGACAAAAAGAAAACATTATTATTAGAAAAAAAAATACACACACACCATTAATTTGAACAGTAAAATGCATTTCATGTTATTTTTTTATGCTTGAAAGCAATAACAAATGAACTATTCAACAATAACATTCATTGTTAAACTAATGTATTAAATTTTGCTAAATGTTAATATGTTAGAGAGAGTGTGAAATGGACGTGAAAAAATCCGAAATATTAAAATGTCCAATGAACAGTAAATTCTATAGAAGCTAGTTACTTGTAAATCCTTCTAAAGAAATTTTCGGAAGATTTGTGCGATTTAAGGCAAAGCAAAAGTGAAATTTAAAAAACAGCAATGCAAACTATAGAAATAAATCAAGTAAACTTTCTTAAAATTATGTACTTATGATAAATCTAGATTTTTTTTAATCATTATTATCAATAAATCTACAATAGTTTTTTTTTTTTTTAAATTTTGAAAAAAATCATTTTCAAACACTTGTTATAATGTTAAATACTTAATTGCCTATTAGTAGATTTCAAAGGTCATCAAACAACTAAGCAAAACATTGTAATTTTTTTAAATAACTGATTATAATTAATTGAAATGACAGAAGTACCATTAGTGAATGAAACATACTGTATTATACAATTTGTTTATTTTTTCATGAACACACTTGCAAAACTTTAATTGAAAGATATATTTTTCGTAATAATTTTTTTTTAATTTGTTTCTTCTTTTATCTATTATTTTTTACTAATTTATTTAAATCATTCAACAATTAAAAAATGGATTAACAAATGATCATTGAAAAAAGTAAATGTGAACCGATACTGTTTGGTTTTCGATTTTGTTGGCGATAGAATTGCTCTCCTAGTAAACAGACTTGAGCTTCAAGGCTTTCGCCATGAAATTAATAAATATCAACAGATTAACTCATCTCTAAAGGCTTTTAATAACCAAAACAGTTAAATGAATAAGAAAACAAAAACAATTGCAAATTAAACAAGGATAATTCATTACTTAACCAAACAGAACATAATATATCATCACCTGAGCGAGTGATGATACATTTGAAAATCATTTTTTAAGTAGAAAAAGTAAATATAATTATCGCCCTTAAATGTGAAGTGATACAGAACTATCCTTTGAAACATTTTCCTTGCTTCCGAAGGACCATCAGTAATGTACTATCTTGAAAACTCATAAAAAATCTGGAACAGTTAAAATTTCAACACATTCGTAATGATCCACAATGCAAAATAACATGCGGTGGGGAAAACCGGTTACAGCTAACCAGAATTTCGTCCACACATCACATGATTTCATCTTGGGTACGGCGTTGGGGTTGCTTTGAGCTCTCTACTGTTATCTCCCCTCTACGAGTACCATCCCTTGCGCATAGCTTCCAATAATCATGCATGGTGGAAACATTCCCACCCAAGTCTTTCTGCAATATCGCGAAATGAAAATCCACCTTCTCGTAGCCAAATTGTACGACTTCGTTTAAATTTGGTGAGCTATTGATAATGGCTTTCTTCGTCTTCTTAAAGGCATTCCTATCTAAGATGAACGCAATTCGTCAAATTTCACGGAAAAATGATACACACGAGCTTCACAACACACTTTTAAAACAAGCCTTATTTGCATGTTCTGAGTGACGCCAGCTGCGCCACACTAATGCGCGGAACTCGAAATTTCAATCGATGTCATCTTTCAGTTGTATAAACACGCCTACCAAATTTGGTTTATCTAACACAAGTCTTTCTTGGTGTTGGGATTTTTTTTTCCGCCAGTGTAGTTTAACTTTCATTACAAACCGACTCGAAACTTTATGTTTAAAGAATTTTTTTCCATCTTGGGTAAAACTTTTAGTAAAGACAAAGTTGAATATTTTAATGATTACTCTTGTCCATTTTTTCTGCGCATTCTTCATTTAGGCCATTTTTTCGAATGTAGAAATGTCTCAGGTACGGAACTTCAAACAGTTTCATTGAGAAATATATGTAATTAGCCAAGCAATTCCGATATTGTGACTTACCAAGCTCACACTTCTCTCCAGTAAAACCGTTTCGACAAACGCACTTAGTTCCACTGTTCTCATCATCCCATTCACACTGTCCATTGTCTCCGCACTCATTTCCGGTACATGGATCTGTAAACATAAGAAATAAGTTTAATAGTTTAACTTTCATTACAAACCAACTCGAAACTTTATGTTTAAAGAATTTTTTTCCATCTTGGGCAAAACTTTTAGTAAAGACAAAGTTGAATATTTTAATGATTAGATTTGTCCATTTTTTCTGCGCATTCTTCATTTAGGCCATTTTTTCGAATGTAGAAATGTCTTAGGTTCTTATTTTCAAACGGTTTTGTTGAGAAATATATGTAATTAGCCAACCAATTCTGATACTGTGACTTACCAAGCTCACACTTCTCTCCAGTAAAGCCGTTTCGACAAACGCACTTAGTTCCACTGTTTTCATCGTCCCATGCACACCGTCCATTTTCTCCGCACTCATTTCCAGTACATGGATCTGTAAACATAAGAAATAAGTTTACTAATTTTACTTTCATTACAAACCGACTTGAAACTTTATGTTTAAAGAATTTTTTTTCCAACTTGGGCAAAACTTTTAGCAAAGACAAAGTTGAATATTTTAATGATTACTCTTGTCCTTTTTTTCTACTCATGCTTCATTTAGGCGATTTTTTCGAATGTAGAAATGTCTCAGGTTCTTATTTTCAAACGGTTTTATTGAGAAATATATGTAATTAGCCAATCAATTCTGATATTGTGACTTACCCAGCTCACACTTCTCTCCAGTAAATCCGTTTCGACAAACGCACTTAGTTCCGCTGTTTTCATCGTCCCAAGCACACTGTCCATTTTCTCCGCACTCAACTCCAATACATGAATCTATAAAAATAAGAAACAATTTCTTTAATCGTTCGTTTATTAAATATTCTCTCACGAATTGATTTGACAGTTTTGTACCTCAGAGCCAGACTAACGTAAATCCATTTTTGTAACTTTTCAGCAGAAGAGAAAAACGATTGTCGGATACATGTAAAGGATGGGACTCGCGCTGTTTTAATGCTTCTAAATAATTGAGAAGGAATTTATTTCATAGAATAACAATCCTATGGGTCGATGTGGAATAAGATTCTGTATACAATTCATTAATAAAGTGAAAATCGCCATTTTTGGATTTACGTCGTTCTGGTTCTGAGGTACAGAGTTTATGTAAAGTTCTTTTTTTTTCTAAAAAGGTAAAACTCTTTATACAAGGATTTTTAGACATAA
The DNA here is from genome assembly GCA_038373865.1 of Uloborus plumipes. NCBI lineage: Eukaryota > Metazoa > Arthropoda > Arachnida > Araneae > Uloboridae > Uloborus > Uloborus plumipes. Next base: position 51,741 of record JAXGGA010007215.1, on the reverse strand, counting down.
GATACAAATTCATCAATCTTTTCTTCATCAAGTACAAGAAAATCTTGGCCACATTTCGCTACATCTCAATCTGGTGTTAATATTGTAAGGAAAACAGAGAAAAGTATTTCAGTGAGCATAGATTTACCGAGAAAACAATTTAGTACACTACTTTGTGTTTCTGTCATTGCGCTATGCAGTGGAATAAAAAGAAAGAAATGTTTAAAATATTTTTCAAACAACATCGCTTTACATTCCAAATCTTGAGAATGTAGTTTTTTTTTTTTTTGATCTATTTCCGACCTGAAAGCCTGCGATATCCATACCAGATGAATTGGTTTCCTAAGCAACACTTCCAGAATAAGAAACCGACGGTTTAAAAACTATATATATTATTGAAAACGTAACGTACAGCACAATGCGACGGAAGGTGGAAACAGTCATGTGGTATGTAGAATTTAGGAATAAACGTGTTGCTCTGCAATCAATGGACTGTTGTTTTTAGAGTATAATACTGGCAGCCAAGGTTCCAATTTAAAACTGTAAAATGTGCAGTAATAGTATTAGCAATTTTTATAGTTTAGTACTGTATAAGTAGGAATTTTACAGTTTATTACTGTAAAAGTAGTAATTTTAGTTCATTACTGCAAATTAGCATTTTTTGCAGTTTAGTACTGTAAAAGTAGAAATTTTACAGTTTGTTACTGCAAAATCAGAAATTTTTACAGTTTAGTACTGTAAAAGTAGAAATTTTACAGTTTATTACTGCAAAATAAGAAATTTTTACAATTTAGTACTGTAAAAGTAGAAATTTTACAGTTTATTACTGCAAAATTAGCAATTTTTATAGTTTAGTACTGTAAAAGTAGAAATTTTACAGTTTATTACTGCAAAATCAGCAATTTTTATATTTTAGTACTGTAAAAGTAGAAATTTTACAGTTTTGCAAAATTAGCAATTTTTACAGTTTATTACCATATAATTAACTGTATTGTATTGTATTGTAGAAACAACATTAATTTTTACTGTGTGTTATCAATGAGTAGTTGAAGCACTTCTGCCCATGCCTATCGTAGAGAAAGTTTAAGTCCCAGGATAATTTCTGGCATTAAATTACATGCTTCCAAGCGTCTCCCTAGAAAGTTACATACATAATCGACGGGATTTCCACCACAAGACCTTGCTAGAAATCTACGCATGTAGAAATTTTACTGACAGCTCTTTCATATTGATAGTCCGCCAACGTTTCGCACCTCAGTGCTTCACCAACCTGGACATGAAGTTAAAAATACAAGACAACGTGTTCAAAAGTACAAATAAAATATTAAAAAAGAGTTTGAAAACTCTAGCAAATAGCTATTTCGGGGCTATAACAAATGAAACCCCATCATCAGTGAGAAAAGAGGATGGTTCAACTGACCACAGTCAAGTGAAGTTCTGGGTTCACACACACACACACACACACACACACACCACACACACACACACACACACACACACACACACACACACACACACACACACACACACACACACACACACACACACACACACACACACACACACACACACACACACATCTATCGCAATTCGGCATTGTGAAATATATCTTTAGAATTCAAGATGTCAAAATTAATTTGTTTTTTCTTTTGAAGAAATTTCGAGGTTATCTTGGTGGCTCTACTAACGCCCTCGGAGATTGAGAGCTTTTGAAATCATCATAATATTAAGAAAAATACTTGGAGATCTTGACTGAATAGCGGAACAATATTTTTTAGGAGTTTTCTTTACCGCTTTTCAAGAGAAATTGTTAAGGGTAATTTTTATGACACCCTTGTAAGCTTTAATTAATTCCTAAGTGGGTTGAAAAACATTTTATTTCTTAAAAATTTGATATTTATTGCGATTGGTAACTCTTAAATTAAGGAAGTTATGATAATAAAGGGCATTGCTACTTCATATTCCGTTTTTATTCTTGACCAGTAATGCTTGCCTGCGCAAAATGTAGCTAGATATTATTTTATGTGTAGCAACATCTAAATGCAAATTCTTCAAACATGTTCAGGCTTATAAATTGCTTTCCCTCATCTAAGTTTCTTTTGTTATACAGTTTTTGCTTTGCTAATATATGGTTTTTGTCTGTGCAATATTTTAACATTTTGGAAATTAAACTCACAATTCTAGTTTACGTATATACCTGTTTTAATTCAGTTTTTACTTAGAAATTTCCTAAATGAAATTTTACACATGTTAGTAGGACGTGTACGCGTACACGGAATTTAATTTGTGTGTTTAATTTGTAAAAAGCGACTTGAAAGGTTTCATTATTACCTTCAAGTTCTTTAAGAAATTAAGGAAGAAAATGTAAGAAAATAAATCTTAGTCAAATTTAAGATATACAGGAAAAATCAATTTTCTTACCAACACAAGTGTCTTCTTGTAGCTTGAATCCGTTTGGGCATATACAAGTTTTTACGGAATCTTTAAAAGTACAATTGGCCCCTTTCCCGCACTTGCACTCTGAAAAAGAAATTTCAGGATTTTAATAGTTTTGATTGATATTTACTTTTTCCTTTCTTTACTTTTAAAGTACTAAATTAGGAAAATAAAACTTTAGAGATAAGAAATGATTATTTGTTTTGACAATATGAGAGGTAAAGCTCTATTTTTTTTTTTTTTTTGAAAATTAAATATGGATTTTGGAGGGTTCATTAAATTTCAAATTTTTTTAAAACAATGCAATATGATTAGTTTCACAATGCATACTTTACAAGATTTCAATTTGTTACCATGGCACTAAAAAACTAAGTAAGAAAACAGTGTTTCAAATAATTGCGAAATAATTGCAGATACATGTTTTAGGCTTATAAAGAACATATTTCTTTTCTTTTTTGAGATTTACGTGCACAAGAAATAAGCCTTTCTTAAAATTTTGGCAACATAACTTAATTTTTATTAATAAAATAATTTCAAAATTAATGGTATTACCTACACATGTAGTACTTCTTTGCCCGTAGCCTTCGCCGCAGTGACAAACCTTTTCAAAGCTATTACCAGAACCAAAAAATTTGCAGCCAAACTTTTGCCCGCATTGACATGCTAAAAATAAAAGCACTCAATAAAGACATTAAAAAACACTTTTTTTACATAAATTAGGGAAATCATTTCAATATATTGTAACTAAACTCAAACATACTTCAGCATCAAGCCCAATGTAAGAGTACAGAATAATTTCAAACTAATTTTTACCAAAGAATGTAATATTTCCTTTTTTTTTAAATCATAGGTCACCACACTTTATTGTGCAGTGGACCCATAGCGTATTTTTTGCGTTTCGTGGACTCAGAGCTAGTCATAAAATAGCTAGCCAATGTAATATTCACATCTGAGCGTTCCAGTGACTCAACTGGTTGAGCATCTATGCAAAAGATTTAATATTCTTTTTAAAAGAGAAAAGCAACCATTTTTTCAATGTTAAGTGAGAAATAGATATTTGTCAGTGAATATTAACAATTAGGCGATGGATTTGGGATACTTTGAATTTTTGAGGACTCAATATCTGCAAACATATTTTTGATAACTGCCCTAGTAGCATCAACTCATCGGATTTTGCTCGGCCGATCAACAAACTCCTCGTAAACTGATCCTGTAACGCACGATGACATCGTTCCGATCAGTATCCGAGCACTTTTTTCGATGAACTACTTTTCATCGGAAAGCGATATCCTTCCGATCAAGTTTCCCGATGAAATTCCTCGGCACGGGACTGTTCTGCTGGTAAATTGCTCCAAATCTCATCGTATTCTCATCGGAGTTTGCTGCTCGGATTCTGCTCGGCCGATGAGACAAATTGGATCATCGGCCGATGAGAATTTCATAGGGTTTCGATGAATGGCCGATCATCGGCCGATGAGATGATGCTGCTAGGGTGGTTAAGAAGCGCAGTTTCGTAGGATTTACTGGGGAGTGAGAAGCGAAAAGAAAGCATTTTACTTAGGGATGCAACGATAAGCAAATTGGCCGATTACCGAATTATTAACTTCTGATAATCGGCTGAGCCGATTAATGATAAGGATGATTGTTTTTCTTCTGCCTATTTTAGCATCACTGCTTTTTCTTTCTTATATACAATTCCAAGTTTAGAAATAGTAAGTAATTTATTTCTGACAGATTTTTTTTTTTTCCATTTTCCTAGTTTTAACAAAATAATTGCACTAATTTATCAAATTTCTTAGAACCAATTTTAATATTATTGTCAATAATATTATTAACACATTGTTAGTTATTTTAGTTGGACATACAAATTCAAAAAAAAGGGGGGGAGGAGGGGATGTTTGTGGTGAGCACTCCAATTTAGGAGTGCTTTTAATTAATATTTTTTAATAATTAGTAACAATTTAGTTCAGTGCTTTAATTCTCTGAAAATTAGAGGTTATCTAAAAGCACTGTGCAAAGGAAAAAACTATCGCTACATGAAAAATGTTGCAACATTGTCTATGCATATTTATTTAGAGCAGGAGAATTAATTTTAAAAAAAACGTTATATCAACTGTGAGGATTATTATTACTATTAATAAAATTATTCACCATAGTTTCTTAATAAAGGTATTCTTTAAAGAATAATATTAGAAAAATATTTTTTCGGCTGATTAATCGGCCCGATTTTGCCGATTATTAATAATTGGCAAAGTGGCCGATTATGACCGATTCATCGTTACTGCCGATTATTTGGTGCATCCCTAATTTTATTCATACTCTTAGGAATTACAATTGGTACCCGCATATCCATATCCATGCTAAAACTTTAAAAGAAGTCCCCTGAATAGATAAAAATCTCCCACCGCCAACTCCCTGTGATGTGAAATAATCATGTTCTTAAGCTACAATGTATACACTAGTGACTGCGATACCGGCATGCCATAAAATCGAGTACCGCTATTTCGAGCCATTTTGCAATTCAGTAATAATAGTATTAGCAAAAATAAAATGTCCACACTTTCCGTAACATCAGCATGTAACACATAGTTTTGATTTGATGGCTTAAATTTAACTATACCTTGTGTAACGAGAGCTCCCCCACTCCTGGCAGCTCAAAAAGTAAAATTAATTTCTCACTCTCCGCACTTTTCCCCTGATGGTTGTCCCAGTTACGGCGCTATGAACTTTTTCCCCACTTAGCTTTTGCAACAGTGGTTAAATGCAATGGGTTAAAATTGCTTTCTGCGTAAACTATTATTCTGTTGTTGCTTTATGCGTAAACTATTATTCTGTAGGAAAATCACCGTTAATCAAGCACAACTTTTCCTTTGAATTTTTTGCTTTGTTCATGTATTACTAGATCTGATAGAAAATGTTGAGAAATAACTAAGACATAAGTATATAAATAAAAGCGGAAGCCTAATTCGATAAACACAAAAGAAATGAAATGCCTCAACAGCAGTGCACAAAAAAGAGTGGAACTGTTTTCTTTCGAACGGTTTCCAAAATTTATAAATTTGATACGCCTGTTTTAAAGTAACCGAGTATAATTAGATGTATACTATATTTTAAACGTGTGTTTCATCAAAATGAAAAATTCAAAAATCATTCTTTAAACCCAATAAATTCAAAATTTGATTTATTGATGTAAAATTTTGACGTTAATAACACAAATTAAAAATATCAACAAGTAGCGAAATGAATGCAAAATAATACATTCATCGCTAGATGGTGTGATTAATCACATTTTAGAATCGTTCATGTGCAGGGCCATTCCACTTAGAACGATAATTTTGTCCCGCATGTGAGGGTTCGTATATTTCATTAAAAATATTAATTAAATAGGGTAATGAGCGAAATTGTGTTGCTTAAGAAAATACCCACGTGTGAGTAACATCTTAAGAAAAAAATTCTTCATTACCTTTTCCTTTTTAAGGGTAACCGTGACGTGTGAAGGAAAATGGCTACTTTTCGTGGAATAGTCTTAACATGCCTTTTTCCACGGTTAAATTAATTTTTCTCAAGAGATGAGATAAGTTTCATTTACATTGGAACCTTAGTTTTTGAAATCTACAGTTTGGTTTGCCATTGCTGCATTAATAGAGCAAGAATGATTAGCTTATTCATACAGCACATTACTCGAGGTTGACTTTGGATGTCCCGCAGGTGACGCACACAAATAAATTTAATTTTAAACAACAAACTTATTCATCAAAAATATTACGACGTCAGGAGTATCTCTGCATCAAATGTAGATAAATATTTAAAACAAAAAAAAATTACACTTTTCAGTTAAAATATAATGAGCTATAGCAAATGTTTGTAAAAGTGTTGAGTTGGATTGTCGCGCTCATGACTGTGTAATGACCCTGCACCATGTTTTATTGCTTTCACTCAATTGATCACTTATTTGCACTTTTGCAAATCTTACTTTCAAGTATACTTATGAACGTAGTTAGGATATGAATTATTTATTATAACTGTCTATTTTAGTTGTATATTACGTTTTTTTTTAAATGTGTCTCAAAAGAACTAAATTTTGAAAAAACACATTTCTGTTAGCATAACAAGTAATAATTTGCTCTACTCGGTATTGGTTTAGTATTCAGCAGAACACTTGGCGAGATAATATTTAGTAGTTATATAGTGCCTTGAAAAATTGAGCGGTAGATAGATGTGAACTCGAAAATATTTTCAGATAGTTAAATATTTATGAAGAATTTTGCAAGAAAAACGAAATCAAATAAAAAAAAAACTAACAGTGTCAAATTAAGTTGATTTCAAACTAAAACGTTAACAATAAGCAAGTAATAATCTTTTCGGATCAAGAGAAACTCTTTTCAGATGATAATTTTGGAAGGTACCATATACCAAAGAGAAATAACAACTATATAATAATAATAATAATAATAATAATAATAATAATAATAATAATAATAATAATAATAATAATAATAATAAATACAAAAGAAACACACAAAATAATATACTAAAAACCAGCAAGAAAGCAAGAGAACAAGTTATTTAAAAAAAGAACTTCAGCGCAATTGAAAAGATAAATTTTAATTAATAATAGATATTAGCCATCTATTAGCCTTATAGCCAACCATAGCGATGTGTGTTATAATTCACTACGCGTTTCAACGAACTAATCTTAATATGTCATGGATGCGTATTTTCTTCTGAAGCCAAAAGAAAACAAAGTAATTTACATTACCCGATGTTTTTATGAACTTTCAAAACTAATATGCTCTTGAATAGAATTTGTTATAAAATATGGCAAGCATAAATGAAATAAAGAGGGAAAAACATGTGAAGAAAAAAACACAAAATGTGCGAGTTAAAACCTTGGCATTCTTGCTTGAATCTAGTGATGCGTTCGCCGAACCCGATGTGGCATTTGCAAACCAGCTTGCCATTCTCCTCCACGCATTCACCGTTTTTGCATTTTCCATCTTTACATGGTATCTCTAAGAGAAATTGAGAATTCAGATTAGAAGCAATTCACTAAAAGTTATTACTTAGGCAACAAGTACATTTTGCAATGGATAGGGTATAATCTGCACTGTAAAAATGAATGTTGTTTTTACAGTGTGAGACAGCGATTACTACAGTAATAAACTGTAAAACTGCTAATTTTACAGCAGTAAACTGTAAAATAGCTAGTTTACAGTAATAAACTGTGAAATTGCTAGTTTCAGTTTATTACTGTGTATTTTACAGTTTGAAACTGGAACCTCTGCTGCCAGTATTACACTGTTGTTTTTCAGTATAATACAGCTAATTTAATGGTAATAAGCTGTAGCATTGTTAATTTCACAGTATTAAACTGTAAAATCGCTGTTTTATAGTAATAAACTGTAAAATAACTAGATTTACAGTTTATTACTGCGAGTTTACAGTACTAAACTGAAACCTCTGCTTTCCGTATTATACTGAAAAAACGACAACTTATTTTTCGAAGTGTGTGTATCAAACCCTCTTATTTTTTCGAGACAGCTTAAATTCATTTCTTTTTTTCCCAGCAGCTTATTCAAATAAAGAAAAAATAACATAATTTAATTGAATTTGTTTATACGCTCTCCATTTGCAGAGACTATTGTGAAGTGCATATAAATATGAAGCCAAAGCGTAGGAAGAGTAAAGGAAATTACTTGAAAAGTAATAAGTGCCAGTGGCATTTGTGGGTCAAACTAAAGCAATTTTGTGTCGTGTCTTTCTGTACTTATAGTCTTTTAATCTGACCTATTAACTTTATTCTCTGAGACATTGCCCAAATATATTTTATGTATTTTTTATACATTAACTGTTTTTACTTGTAAAGTAACAGCACACTTTTGTGATCGATGATTGACAACATATGCATTAAAGCAGTGAGTAACCGCCCCTAAACCAGGGCTAAGGCAGAAATATGCAATACACCGCCAACTCGACCATTTCGATCCATGGACAGCTGTTTCGAGCTTATTCTGCTCTCGTCAGTGCTCAAGCAGTGAGTAACCGGTTACTCTCTGCTTTATACCTTTTTACATACAAATTTTTGACCTCTTTAATGACGGATAGAAAAGTGAGTCAGTCGGTACCAGTAATAAATCGGAACCTCCGTTAAAATATGTCATTGTGGTCATTTGAATCATATTAGCTTCCTTTCCTTCTCTAAAGACTCATATAAAGAAACGGGAGAGACAGCTTTGTTAATGCTCAATTAAACTGTACGACAAAAAAAAAAAAAAAAAAAAAGGAGAGAAAAGAGAAAACCTTTAAAATGCTTCTAATACCATTATTAGTGATTCTTATTTAAAATGCAATTCCTGACTCCAAATATGAGAACCGATTTCCCACTTCAACCCCTGTCACTTTGTCCCTGCCAGATATAAGATCACGAAGTGTACACATCTAACTAGATTCGTCGTTGACAGAGGCAATATTTCTCATCTTGAAGTGCACTTTATTAGCCTCCAGGATATTTGCACATAGGTCTGTCACTTCTTTGTGAAAATACACATACCCTAGTTTAAAATACACTCACACATCAAGTTGCCTGTTGACCATTAGCGTATAGAGACATTAGGTCACGAAGTGTACACCTTTTTGTTTCTGTACGTACAAAAAGGGCCATTTTTCATCACCATTGATAATTAGCCTTGCAATTATTGATCGGTTTAAGTAATGTATATAGTACTAACTAGCTTTCATACGAAAATTTTTACCGAATTTCAGCGCAGGGAGCTAGGAGGCCTCAAACATGACTTTGTCACTATCGTCGGCGAAGTTTGGCAGCCACTGACAGGACACTTTAATGGTCAGCTATAAAATTTAAAATATATTTCGATTCGGACACTAAAAGAGATGATGTAATCGCAAAAAATACTTTGGTTGGTGCTCAACGGCGCTGAGATAATCGAATTTTTAAAAAGATCGATTGCAAAAAAACACTAAGTCGCTACTTACTTTCGGAATTTTTACAGGTTCCCAGAATTTTTTTTATGGAAAAAAGAAAAAATACATGTTTTCTAAAATCATTTTAAAAACAATTGCAAAATTTTGAGCGAAATCAAAAATGGTATGTATCTGACCTACCTGACTCTTATAAAAAGTGCCTCTTATAGAATGACACGAGTTCATTTTATAATAATGTTCCCTTCTCTTTTCTTTTATTGTCTGAGAATTTTGACGCTATGCTTACTTGTGCAGCTTGCTTCGAGTATTGCGGTTTTACCCTTCTATATTAAATAATAAGTTTCTACTCAACATTTTTTTAACCAAAAACGAACTATGTAGTACGAATATACTAGAGGCCAAAGTAAAAGGTAGAACTGAAAGGTTTAAGTCATACATGTCACATTAAAATAAATTATTTGAAAGAAAAAAAAACTTGCTAGGGAAACTAAAAAATAAGTTGCTTACCTGCTTTCATAAAAGTATCATTATTTATCAATCTTTCTTTTTCATAAAAGTATTTTGGAAGCACGGGTGAGTTAGTCGGTTCGTAACCAGTTTCTTTTGCGTCTTGGAATTTAGTTTCTGACATTACAAAACAGAAAACTAATGCAAGAAACACTACGGTATTTGATACGGTGCTCATCTTTCTTAAAATGCAAACACACTAAGACTACATTAAACAAGACACCACCAAAAAATATTTAGAACATAAACAAACTACTGCATTTGCAACTCAGCATTCACCACATAAGCAACAAATGAATTGAACAGAGCTATCTTAATATCTTTTTAAAACGTCTTATTTTCGCTTATAACTGATAGCGTGATTGTTCTTTTAGAGATTTTATTCTTATCGCGATCTGTCATTGTAAGGAAAAGCAATATCGGAAGGCTTATTCAAAGAAATTATGCTATCATGTTTTTATTGCGTAACCTAGTAAACTTCACATAAAAATACAGCATTAATTTGAAGTGACCGTTGGGCCTTTCATTTGGGGCCCAGAAAGGTCAACTGCCCCTCTCTCTCACTGGATTTTACAAACATATTGTTATTCCACACTTATGCATACATTTTGCTATGATCAATCAGCTACGTTCCCTATTTTTTTACTTACTAAACAAATATTTTTTGCCAGAAAATGTCAGACTTTGTTTGGTTAGTTTAGGCTCTCTATTGGTTTTGTGATTTAAAACTTAATGCACTGCACAAAATAAATTGCTGTTTTTATAGTATAATACTGGACACAGAGGTTCCAGTTTAAATCTAAAAGCACAGCAAAAAACTGTAAAAGCACAGCAATAAACTATAAAACTAGCAATTTTACAGTTTATTACTTTAACAATTAGCTGTATCGTACTGTAAAAACAACATTATAATACTAGCAGTAGAGGTTCCAGTTTAAAACTGTGAAATGCACAGTACTAAACTGTAAATCTAGCAATTTTAGTTTATTACTGTAAACTAGCAATTTTACACTTTGCTACTGTAAGACTAGTAGTTTTAGTTTAGTACTGTAAACTAGCAATTTTACAGTTTACCACTGTAAAATGACTATAAAATTAGCTATATTATACTATAAAAATATACAATTTTTACAGCTGATATGGGTCATTTTCACCATATGCTTACATTTCAAAATTTTTAAGTAATTTTTTTTAACTTGCCATTTTCTTTTAGAATCTCTAACACATGTTTTGTCACATATTTTAGGTGTGTGAAAAAGTAATTGGTTGTACACTTTGATGCATAATTAAGTATTCAAATGCTGTTGTAAAACTTTAAGTTGCAAGGAAAATTGTCGCGTCCGTTACCATACAAAATCAATATGAAATCTCACTTTTAAACTACATCATAGTGCCTAGAACCAACTTTGATTATTAAAATATTGATCAAAAACTGTATGGTAGCGGACTTGACATTTGGTAATGGATTTGACCAGTAACGGAGTTGTCATTTCGACCAAAATGTCAAATTATGGCTAGGTTGTCGAATTCAAAAATTGAATAACAATATGCATTTTCTTAGAGTTGTATAGTAAACAATATTTCGGAGTAAAATGTGAGAAAAAGTAAAAATTAATACTAAAATCTTCGGTAACAAACTTGACAAAGAATAAAAATACGCACCTGGAAGAAATTTTATGCGAAACGCAACAGCAATACTTCTCGACTCAGGAAAACAAAAGGGTACGAAATAGTTACGTCACTAGTTTGTTAAGTTAACTGAATACGTGTTACCATCTTTTGACTGCAATAAATACTTTTTTTAGCTAAAATAATCTTAGGGTTACGGACTTGATAAGAACTGCCGGACAAATATATTCATACATTTCTCAACGAAAAAAATTATTATTGTCAATATTTATTATGAATATCATATACTAATAGTCAATATATAAAAATAATTTGTTCTATAGTTTTTTTTTCAATTAAGTATGTATAAAAAAACAGTAAAACTTGCAAAAATTGGAAATGGATAAGCGTTTTTGCCTTGATTCTCATTTTTAAAGACTTCTATAAAAATAAATAAATAAATTTCAATACTTTTTTGAGTGATAGAATTTTTTTGGGGGGTATTTCTTGCAGAAAATAATTGTTCGCATTGAATTTAAAATATAAATTATGCTTCAAAATCGTCCTTTTAACTTCCGGGCAGCAAATGTAAGTAAATTTTTAAAATGACCCATATAGAATATTCTAATACTTTAAGGATTAAAATGGGGGTATAAAAAACTAATTAATGTCATAACTTCTCCGTGATAACGTCTCTGTAGCGAAATTTAATAACATATACTTTGAAGGCAGAGGTTGTGACATCAATTCATGCTACCGAAGGTTTTCTGAGGACTTCATAAACGCGCATTACCAGTATCTTTAATATCTTGATGTTTCTCCGTTACTAAAACGCCGTAAAAACGGTTTTCAAAATTTATGTAAAGTTCATCGTTGAGTTCAAAAACAAAAGTCTAAAAAGACAATAAGCTTTGCAAAAATATTGAATTATTGAGGCTTTATGAACACAGATTAAATCAGTCATTTCGCTTAGCTATTTGCTAAAACTTTTCTCTAATGCTTAGTTTGGGAATTTTAATATTTTTCCTTTACATTTGCTCTCAATTAATCTTACTGAATTAATGCTCAAGTATGTTTTGTCCTCAATTACGAAGAGCATTTTTCTGAGTTGTACACTGCCAGCAGGTCCGCCATTTTAAGTTTTTCCGGGGGGGGGAGTGAAAAAGCAATGCAATTTCATCGGAAAACAACAAGAAACAAGCCCACTTATATGTAAATACATTGATTTCTCAAATCCAGCCCAGGGGTAATTGACCCCCCCCCCCGACCCCCCCAAATGACGGGCCTGACTGACAGGGATTTTTTAGCATATCAGTTATTTTAATACATGTTTCTTGCTTTTTCATCAAATAGGACAACTGATGGTCATTAACTGACTGCTTAGATGCCTATTCAAAATTAGAATCGGCGCATCGTAATGCTACACGAGTTTCAATCACACATCTATTCATTTTCAAGTTTCGCATCATAGTTATCATACCTGGTTAAATTTTCAAAAAACGTGTGGAATTTTTATTTTAGCGTGTAATTGTACGTCAAATATTTGCGATTGCAAAAGAAAAAATAAAAGCATTTCAGAAATGTTAAAAGTTTAGTATTTAATTTTTCAGGATTTAAGAAACACAGTTAAAAGTACCATTTACGCATTTTTCGCTAAGTCAGGATAACACGATTTTGGAGGCATTACTGGGAACTTTTTAAGTAGCAGGGCTTGCCTCTTATCAGTTCTGATAAACAGTAATAGATTAAATGATCTTATCATATTTACTCAAAGCAAAGGCAATTTTAATAGGTAAATTGATCCGAAAGTAAAATTCAAGGAGAAAGCTCATTAGCAGCGACTACCTAAGGTGTCTATATAAAATTATTAGTTATTGGTTTACTTAGTTTCAGAAGCTTGATTTCCTTCTATTGTTTCCTAATATTTGCAATATTGATAGTGCAAAAGCAGAAGATATTCAATAAACTTTTTAGCTAAATCCTATAACCTTTTCACGCACAAATGTTTTTGAAGATAATGATAGACTTTGAAATGCCTTCTTTTTTTGCAATACAACATTTCTATAACTAATTTCGAAGGTGTCAAAAAATGCAAAAGATAAATCTTATGCATTTGGACTACTATTTCGAAAGTCTTTCAGGGAAAAAAATAATAAAAGGTTGTTGAAACTATCATCAAAATGTAAACATACAATTGTACTTATTTTGTATGTTTCAAAACTTGTAATGATTTTTTGTTTTGTTTTTTTGACATTCAAAACCGAAACTCATTTGGTGTTTGTGAAACGTACTCTTTGCTTTTTGCTCGTTAGTTTTCATCAGTATATTTGTCAACTACTTTTACCAAAAATTGTTTATGTTAATTAGGAATACATATAATAGCGCATTCAGCCAACTGGAACACGTTTCTGAGCCAGAGTGTTCCAAAAGTGTTTCTAATGTGCACTGGAAATTTACAGTGTACTTTCAGATCCAAGCCAATGACTTCAAAATACTGCTTTCTACTGTATGACTGCTGTTTATCATTTATGATTGGTTCAAGTATGTTAAGTAATTCATAGAGCAAATTTTCTTATACTTAAATTTATTTCAGTATCAATTTTAATTTAAACATTCCTGAAATTTAAGTACCTAGAACAATTTAAACATCTAAAGTAATTAGAATTGATGAGATTAGAACACTCTTTAAAGTACAAGGGAATTGTACGATGACAAGTGAGTTTTGTCATGCCAAATTGGAAATAGGCGTAAGAAAATCGCATTTCAAAAAAAAATAGCGGTCTTAAATACACTGAAAGTAAATCATTTTAAACCCTGACACTGGTACTTTAAAAAAAATACCGTTTGAAGGGCAATTTTTCAGAATAGCTTTGAAAACACTATTGACAACACCTTTTTTGTTCAAAATACTTTTCGACACATTGAGAATATTTTTGAACAGACACGTGTTCTTTCTTTTAAAACACTTTTTTGGAAACTTTTGAGAAAAGAGATTAACTTAAAAATAAACTTCAGTCCAACTTGTCCCACATATAGCAGTGGAACCCCAAAAATATCAGCCACCTAATCCAATTTCAATGAAAACGGTTGAGAAATTTAAACCAAGTCATACATCGCAACCTAAATATAGAAGATAGCAACTACCTTCGTCACATTTTTCACCAATCCATCCTTCATCGCACGAACAAATAGTTTTGTTGTTCTCCCTATCCCATGCACATGCTCCATGGTCACCGCAATTTACATTTTGGCACATATCTGAGTAAAAAAGAGGAAGAAGAAATTTTCGAAAAATAAAATTATGTCAATGAAAACACATAAACATCAATCTGAATTTTTTAATCACTTGTGATAAAAATTGAAATACTACAAGGCTTTACTAAAAATGCGTAAGGTTATTATTGCTTATGGGTGTAACGTTACGCACCACTTCTGGAGTAAGTAGTTCTGATGTTAAGAAAACTAATTGTTGGAGGAAACTTACGCGATTACTTGTATAAAGTTCCACCCAGCGTCAAAGTTCTCAACATAAAAATTAAATCATTTCGTACATATAGCCACTTTCATATCAGATACCAGTTAAGATTCACCAAACAGCCAATTAGAAAGGTCAGTACATATTTGCTTTTTCATTGACGTCTGGAACAGAATTAAATAATACTAATTATAAAATCAATGAACTTCACAAACCAATTTCAAGGTTAAATAGGCAAGCTTGTAAGTGTGGATTTCAGGCGTTTGAAGCTTCATTAGTAAGATTTTCTATTTTTTTTCCTCTAATTTTTTCAAGTAATCAATCTAACAGCGTTTGTTTTAGCTGAAGTTAAAAAGGAAAGTTATATATGGGTCATTTTCACAATGTGCTTACATTTCAGAATTTTTAAGTAATTTTTTTAACTTTATTTTCTTTTAGAATCACTAACAGATGTTTTGTCTCATATTTTAGGTGTGTGAAAAAGTAATTGGTTATACACTTTCATGCATAATTAAGTATTCAAATGCTGTTGTAAAACTTTAAGTTGTAAGGAAAATTGTCGTCCGTTACCATACAAAATCAATATGAAATCTCACTTTTAAACTGTATCAGAGCGCCTAGAACCAACTTCATTTGAAATTATTTGCGTCCCATACAAAAAAACGATGTTTGTGATTGTTAAAATATTGATCAAAAACTGTATGGTAACGGACTTGACATTTGGTAACGAATTCGACCAGTAACGGACTTGACATTTCAACCAAAATGTCAAATTATGGCTAGGTTGTCGAATTTAAAAATTTGAACAACAATATGCATTTTTTTAGAGTTGTATAATAAACAATATTTCGGGGTAAAAGTTGAGAAAAAGTAAAAATTAATACTAAAATCTTTGGTAACAGACTTGACAAAGAATAAAAATACGCACCTGAAAGAAATCTTGTGCGAAACGCCACAGCAATACTTCTCGACTCAGGGAAACAAAATGGTACGAAATAGTTACGTCACTAGTTTGTCAAGTTAACTGAATACATGTTACCATCTTTTGACTGCAATAAATACCTTCTTTAGTTAAAATGATCTTTGGGTAACGAACTTGACAGGAACTGCCGGACAAAATATATTCATACATTTCTTAATGAAAAAAAAACTTTTGTCAATATTTATTATGAATATTATATACTAATAGTCAATATATAAAAATAATTTGTTGTATATACCTTTTTATACAATTAAGTATATTAAAAATTAGTTGAACTTGCGAAAATTGGAAATGGACAAGCGTTTTTGCCTTGCTTCTCATTTTTAAAGACTTATATAAAAATAAATAAATAAATTTCAATAATTTTTTGAGTGATAGAATTTTTTTGGAGGTATTTCTTGCAAAAAATACTTGTTCGCATTGAATTTAAAATATAAGTTATGCTTCAAAATCGTCTTTTTAACCTATGGACAGCAAATGTAAGCAAATTTTGAAAATGACCCATATACGCTTTGGGAATCCAAAGTATGGCTGCGTTAAAGACCGTCGTTGCTCGGCACGAAATTGGTGATATATAATGAACATTGCGAATTATTTGACATTTTAGTTAAAGCATTATAACAGATAATTGACTTTAAAAAATGTATTTAGCGGATTGTTGAATATAAAAGTGGAACTTTGTTTCATAGGCAGATTTTTTTGGCAAAATGTGTTCATTAAATGTCCCTTTTCAGGGGTGCCCATCCCCCCCAAGCTCAATGGCGCAAATTCCCCCCCAAAAATTTTCACAACCTTCTTTTCATTTTTATTTTTACCCCTCTTTTTTATTTTATTTATTTTTTAAAATATTATTTATTTATTTTTTAAAAATATTATTTATTTTTTTTAATATTATTTTTTTTAATATTATTTATTTTTTTAAATTATAACTATTAGTTTTTTATATGTTAATTTTTTAAAAGTACTAATTATGTGCAAGATACAATCGCTTTTTTACCCTTCCAGACATTCCAAGCACATACAACATATACAAAAAAAGTAAATAAATAAATAAATAATAATAAAGAAATAATTTAAATTAAAAAACTTGATAAATCATTTAAATTAAAAAACTTAATGAATCATTTAAATTAAAAAAAATCAGCAAATAATTTAAATAAATAAATAAATTAGATTAAAAAAATCCCCGCCCCCCAAAATTTTCATGGCGCAACTTGCGCCATAATCCCCCCCCCCCTGTGGGCACCCCTGTCCTTTTTAGAATGTTTATAATACCATATTTGAAAAAAAAACTTAACGCGATATCGGAACTAAAGTGCTAATGTGTGTGTGAGCATGTGTGTGAACATGTATGTAAGAAAACAAATATTTCTAGAAAAAAAAATCGTTTTCATTATCTGCGATACATTTCTCGATAGACGGTATCTTTTATTGATTTTATTTATATATTTTCTTAATCAAAAATAAAGTCAAGAATTTTTTTTTTAATATTGTCTTTAGGGAATCTCTTTTCGTTATCATTTATTTTTAATTCCATGCACTCATCAAATAAATAAAGTCAGAATGACACTACATTACCAAACTCTGTCCAAAGCATCAAAATAGTCCAAAACAATGAAAGTAAAATTGTGTTAACATACAAACCTCATACATGTAACAAAACAGTGGGGGAAACTAGGGGGACATGACCCAACTTTTGGTTTTTCATTTTTCAATTTGTTTGTGCTACTGCCTGTTTGCGTTTTGGGCGCCTGGCAAGGTCAGACGCTTCCACCTAAAAAAGGGGAGTTAGGTTTTAGATGCGCACTACCCGATGCCTTCAGCTTTAGTTCGCGGACTACTTCCTCGTTGCTTTTCCTCCCCATTTCGAGAAAGTCCAAAGAGACGGCGCGTGCGCAGATGAGGCGGAGGTCGCACAAAAAAATTTTAGACAGTATAGTTAGAGTTCAATAAACAATTTATGTAAATACTATGTTATTTCGTACATTATTGTGACTGAAAATAATTGCATAAATCGAAGTACAAATGGTTAAAAAAATTATATCCTAAAAGTCTACATTTGGGTCAAGTGTCCATAGGTCTAGGGAGACACTTGACTCAATGTATAGGGAGACATGACCCACCTTATGAATGCAAGAATATTCATAAATATTGAAATCAAAACCACAGAATTGATGGTGTTTTTAGTTTTAAGGAGTGGTATTTGAAGTGACAACACTTTAGATGAAGTGTTACATAATATTTTTTTTTACTTAATCCCATTCAACGTCATTAAAAAAGCAGAAATCGAGTTTAAAACTTATAACTCTGCCATTTTGTATGGTAATGTCGCTAGGATTGAGAAAAGTTTCAATTTACCCCAAATCTCATTCAGACACAGTAGTAACATAAAGTCATTTGAATCTGCCACCTTCTAATCTGATAGAAAATTTCAGTTAACACATCATAAACTAGTTTCTTTTGCTGGGCCAACAAAATGGACCTCGTTTTTCTCACAAAAATTGAGGTCCCCAGTCTTCAACCCGCACTTTCTGGCTATAAAGCTTTTCTACATCAGTATTTTGATTTAACTAAGGACTAAGTCAAGGACTTAGTGGTATCTCATATTGCGACTCTGAAGTGTCAGATTCTACAGTTGGGACAAGCCTAACCTGGCAGTATTGGGAACGCTACACAAGTTCTAATCGCAGTAAATATAGTAATTACTTAGGTAAATTTGGTCATTTGACTTAAATTACAATGTGTTAGCTGTTCATTGCACAAAAAATCATCAATTTAAAGAAAAACATCAAGATAGTGCTTGGGTCAGGTTTTCCTATTTCACTTCGGTCAAAGCTCCGTAGATAGAGCGTTCCTTTGTTTATCCTAATTTTTTTACAATTTGCAATAATATTATATACAACTACTGCTTATCATTACATGGCTCAAAAAGTGACTAACACATATAAACTTCGAAAATTTACTTGCCTTTAAAGTTAATAAATTCCGAAATATTCCAAATTTACTTTTGGATCATTCCACGTCAAGTGATCCAAAATCTGAGAAAAATTTACCTTACATTTTTGTATTTCTTTCAAATTTGGCTATCAATTGTACCCCTTGAGGTAATTAAAAGTCTCAATTTTTAGATTTTTATCTCTATTATTTTTTAATTTATAAGACTTTGAACTTTGGAAAAACCCTCGTTTTTCAATGAATAAGGGAAGAAAAAAGGGGCCATAACTCGGCACCAAATATATATGAAACAATTTGGTAAATGGCATTTTAAAGTACGTTAGTTGCCGCTTAATCTGATATGCAACATGACTAATTTAATAATAATTTTCTTTTTCAAAAAATGAAATTTAAATTTCAAATTTAAATTTCTCGAAAACATATAATAATTTTTTTTTTTAAATTTTTCAAAAATTTGTATGTATTTTATCTATGTTTGTACAAATTTTTGGATCATATTTTTTTGAATTTTTGAATAAAACTGTATAGGAAAAAAGTGATATTTTTTAGATTCTATTTATTTAAATACTAAGTTGTCTGGCTTGTGATGGTCTAAAAAGTAGTAAATAAACATGAATATGTTTAAAGTGAGCTGGCATGAGCTTATAGATTTGTCAGGTTCATCCCCCCCCTCCCTCCCCCGCACAACCACTCTTATTTTTTTTCAAAACTGTTCAAAATGTTAAAAAAAAAAAAAAACACTTTGTAACAAAATGAATAGTAAACTTATTTAAAGTTGGTAAATGGGTTACCTTATAACTATACGAAGTATCCCCCTCCCCACCCAAATATACCATTCACACTATGTTAATATGACGTCCAACCTCGGGATTGAATTGAGGATTATTTTCACCCTAGGTATATATATTGTTTTTTAGACGAAGTGTTTCTTTTCGATCCGAACTTCAACGTGTCCATTCAATATCTGAAATTTAACTTTATGATTCATTTCATCTCCTACCCCAGCACCAATCTTCAATTTTGAAGGGAGGAAATAAATGGGTCGCCACAAGATCATAGCAAACAGCCAAATAGCAGTTTCTCCTTGTTCTCATGGTTTTTTCTATTCTTTTCGCACAAAACTGAAAATAAATCAAAATATCAGATCATATGTCCGTGTCTTTATAACTATCTTCCCACATTATCTAGTGTGCAGCTGTTATTTAATTTTTTTAATTGTTTGTGTTCTTTTTCATTTTGTTGTAAAGGAAAGTAATGCAGAAAGATTTCATATATTAAACAAACACTGCTTTTTTGATCATAACCTCTCATGTTGTTTAACTTCTGTACAGATTGCTCCTCCCCTTTTCCTACCTTCCCGCTCCAAACTTTTATTTTTTTATCATCCCGCCTAGCCCCATTTCAAAGCCTTAGTCTCTACTGATGTCTGGTAATGTTTCAGTTTGTTCTGGTTGTTACTCTTTCCTATTAGCTCATGAGCTTTGTCCAATAAGAGAAAGGAAAGGCAATGGTGTGGACTGACATATAACCTGATACTTTGATTTCTTTTCAGTTTTGTGTGAAAATAATGGGGAAACATTATGAGAAAAAGGGGAAACAGTGCTATTTTGCTGTTTGCTATGATCTTGGGACGAACCGTTTCTTTTCTTCCTCCAAAATTGAAGATTGGTGCTGGGGGAGGGGATGAAATGAATCATAAGTTTAAATTCAGATATTGAATGGAAGTACACTTTGTGAAGGTCGGATTGAAAAAAGAAACACTTCGTCTGAAAAACAATATATACCTAGAGAGAAAATAATCTTCAAATCAATCCCCAGGTGAGACGTCATATTAATGTAACGTTAACGGCATATTTGGGTGGGAGAAGGGTTTTACTTTGCCTTGTTATAAGGAAACCCATTTAGCAACTTTAAATAAGTTTACTGTTCATTTTGTATCAAAAAGGGTTTTTTTTTAGCATTTGAAACAGTTTGGGGGGGGGGAATGGTTGGGTTGGGAAGAAAGGGAGGGGGAACTGACCAATTTACAAGTTAATGCTAGCTCACTTACCTAGAGTAAACATAATAGTCAATTCAATCCCCAGGTTAGATGTCACAATAGTACATCGTTAATGGTATATTTGGGTGGAGGAGGGGATACTTCGTCTAGTTATAAGGAAACTCATTTACCAACTTTAAATAAGTTTACTATTCATTTTGTATCAAAGAGTTTTTTTTAACATTTTGAACAGTTTTGAATTAAAAAAGAGTGGTTGTGCGGGGGAGGAAGGGGTGAGAGGTGAACCTGACAAATCTATAAGCTCATTCCAGCTCACTTTAAACATATTCATGTTTGTTTACTACTTTTTAGACCATCACAAGCAAGATAACTTAGTATTTAAATAAATAGAATCTACAAAATATCATTTTTTTCCTATAGTTTTATTCAAAAATTCAAAAAAATATGATCCCATTAAGATTCCAATCTAAAAATTTGTACAAACATAGATAAAATACACAAACATTTTTGAGAATTTTTTGAAAAATATTCATTACATGTTTTTCGAGAAATTTAAATTTGAAATTTAAATTTCATTTTTTGAAAAAGAAATTTTTTATAAAATTAGTCATGTTGCATATCAGATTAAGCGACAATTAACGTACTTTAAAATGCTGTTTACTAAATCGTTCTATCTGTATTTGGTGTTGAGTTATGGCCCCTTTTATGTTCAGTTATCCATGAAAAAACGAGGGTTTTTCCAAAGTTCAAAGTCTCATAAATGAAAAAAATAATAGAGATAAAAATCTAAAAATTGAGACTTTTGATTTCCTCAAGGGGTACAATTGATGAGCCAAAATTTGAAAGAAATGCAAAAGTGTAAGGTAAAAAACGTTGGATCGCTTGACATGGAATGACCCTTTTATGGTAAAGTATCATTTTACGCTGAATTTCTTGAAAACCGCTGATAATGCTGAAATTGCGTTTCCCTGTAAATTACTATTAAGTGATAGATCAACCAAAAATATGACAAAAATTTTCCCTGAATATTACTTTTATAGAAAAAACCACCATGGGTCAAGTCTACCTACGGGTCAAGTCTTCCTAGTTTCCCCTACAAAGGAGCTATAAGGTAGCAAGTAAAACAACTCCTGTATTGTCAAATTGGAGTTTGCTAACTAAACTGATGTTTCAGAAAAAAATGAGTTCTTGGATACATTAAAAATCACCCATTTTAAACAGGAGCACAAATTTCTATATTTTTTAGAACATTTTGAAGTTTTTAGAATATTTATACTCTTTGGAATAGCTTTATAAACATTTTTGACAATACCTATTTTGCTCAAAAAACTTTTACAGCACATTGAGAACATTTTTTTAACACTGACACTTCTGTTTGGGTCTTTTTTGGAAAGAGACGAAATTATAAAGAAACTTTAGTCCCAATTCTCCCACACATGGCCATCCACATATCACCAAGAAAAATATCAGCTGCAAAATCCGATTTCTGTGAAAACAATCGAGCAATTTAAACCAAGTAAAAAATCGCAACACAATGCTAGAAAATAGCCTGTACCTTCGTCACATTTTTCACCTGTCCATCCTTCATTGCACAAACAAATTGTTTTGTTGTTCACACCATCCCATTCACATGTTCCATAATCACCGCAATACACATTTTGGCACCTATCTGAGTAAAAAGAAGAAGACATTTTGAAAAATAAAATTATGTCTATGAAAAAAACATAAAACATCAATCATAATTTATTAATCACTTGTCAGAAAAATTAAAATACCACAAAACGTCATTTGAAATGTATAATGTTACAACTGGAAATGGGTATAACGTTAAACTACTTCTGGAGTAAGTAGTTCCGATTTTAAGAAAACTAAATGTTGGAGAAAACTTAAACAATTACTTGTGGGCAATTCCATCGTTACAGACGTAACAATCACAGACTTTGAACACAAATAATTCTGGTTTGGGCTGATGAAAGTCTTCAATTTTTTTTCCTGTAGTGTAACTTGATGATGTTTATGCTACATTAAATTTGCGTGCAGATTGCTTAATTACAAAAAAATACAGAAATTAAAAACTGCCTGTTACAGACGTAATTCACAAAACAGCAAAAACTCGACTATGTCATACAACTTGCAATATTCCTCTGAATTGTACGGAAATTTTGAACTTTTTTTTTTGATACGTGTGCTAGAGACTTCAAGCTTTCTAAAATCATAAAGATTGTGTGGATTTTGACTGGCGAATTTTGAAAAAAAAATCATAAACTTGTTACGGACGAAACAAAGTGGTGTTACAGACGTAACATCTCTGATTTGAAAGTAGAAAACAGTATTTTAAAGCAGGAATAAACAAAGATTTTTGTGCTAAAACATTACAATAGCATTAATTAACACATTATTTGAATATTTTAAGTTATACTGTAACAGTTTTAGAAAATTTGGGTAAGTCTGGGGGAGTTGAGAGCATATGCCGATATGTCAATATGTAACAATAAGTTAATGCATCTTAAGACAATTATTTCCAAGAAAGATTGACACAAGAAAAGTTTAGAAGGGCCTTCACACAAATTTATTTATTTGTATTCTTAAAATTAATGCATAATGGGGCTGCTACATAAAAAAATCGGGAAAAGTAAATTCCTCCCTGGAATCAGTGATTGGTCTTAGGAGAGCTTAAAAATTTAAAAATGTTGGATGATATAGCAGAATACTAGTACCAAACTAAAATTTAACCTTCTTGGTGACAGTTAGTCAATTTTGATAATTTTCTTTTTTGAATGAAAAAATGTGTCCTTTTTCGTCCGACGTTCTCGAAATTCGAACGGCATTTTCGTATTCTGTTCGAAAACAATGCATTTCGCGGGCTTTTGGCAAATTCGCAATATTAGTCCACCGTTCTTCCAATTTTGGCGTCAGCTTTAAAACATTTTCCAGGGGCATATAAATAATTTTAACTTTTTCTGCAATGGAGTTTGCACACTGAAAACAGGAAAGAGCGTCGTTGACAAATGCTGTTCTAGATCTTACTCTCTGCCAAACCTGGTGCTTGACCATACCCCCAACTCCATGCACAGCTCCCTTTCCATGTGACGTAGCAAAAAAATGCCAGTTGAGGTATAAATTATAATCAGTTATACCATATGTGTATTTTATTAATGTTAAGAAATAAATTTCAATTACATGCCGACATAATTAAAAATTTCAAAATCAGAATACCAGAAACTTTAGTACTCGTACCATATTATGCTATATACATGTACTGCTCATCCTGTGCTTTTTACCTATTTAATTGGAAATTTACTTTTGCTACGGACGTAACATAGAGCCACTTGTTATGTCCGAAATGTTACGTCTGTAACAGCATTAATTTAAAAACTAAATCAGTTGCAATAGTTTTAACTATGGTGGGCAATTACTCTAAGAATTTGATGAAAGGACCATTAAGGTTTTTTTTTAATTTTGATTTTTTAGGACGTAATGACAACTTTCTCTTCTTTTTTGTTACAGACGTAACATCAAACTTCTTTTTTTCAAACTTCAATTACACCATTTAGATCAATTCAAAAGAAATTAATGAATGCATATTATTATAGCACCGTCTTAGTAGTTAAAATTGTGCTACAAGTAGTTATTTTTGTTTTTATTTTTCGATGAGAAATATGCATTTGAAAATGTGTTCTTTTTTCTGTTTTTTTACAAGTTCGTGAATATCGTACTTCCAACTAAGAAAACAAGTATTATTCTAACTCTCACCAAAAAACCAATGCAGGATTCTTAAAATATACATCTTAAGCTTTAAAATGATGTATAACATAGCAACATAACTTCAATATGAATTTTTGACCAATTGGTTTCACTTTTCATGGAATGGCCCTTGTGTTAAGTTCCATACAGTGTCAGCCATCATAGGATTGCCGCATGATGGCGCTCAAAGTGGAACAACTGTCTCCCGTATTGAGGCAAATATAATAGGCATTTAATATTTAGGAGGCGTTGGCTGAAAATTAGAGTCAATTGAAATTCTGTTTCACTGATGAGAAATTCTATATCGCCAAGCTCATAGGGCTATAATGGTGGTGCTTCGTCGCGGTGTGGTCTGGGTAAGGCAAGATCCCCCCCCCCTTTCGGGTGTGTGATGCAATTAGTATCGGATCAGCGTGTATTGCTGCTCATGCTCAATGTTGAAAATTCCAAAAAGTGTTGGCTTCTCTACATCGCTGCAAAAGTTGCCACATTGAATAGGTTAAATTTATTAAGTACTAAAAGTAGACTCTTATTACGCGTTACATTTTATTAATTTATTTTAAAAATAATATTAAAAATTGTTTGTCTGTTTTGTTTTTAGCACATCGTATTTTTTAATATTATATTTAAAAATTTGACAGTTTCATGTATCTTAAAATCACTTTTATGAGAATTACCTCACGTGCTGAAATAAACAGCGACAGTGAACTCTTACTTATGCACTGGCCCACAAAACCAACAGAAAAAGCCGCATAAAAAGTGAAAGAGACGTATAATTGAATAAGCCTATATAAAGGACTAAAACGCAACATAGGTTCGAATGAGAGAACGAATAAGAATGTTTCTATAGGCAAGGGACATATTACTACGGTTTGGTAATTACTGTAACGTAACTACAATGGTAAAGAGAAAACAAAAATTGTAGCATACTTAATTATAAACTGTTCAATTTAAAACGATCCATAATAGGTAATTGTCCCTCTCAGAACTCTAGTTCATGCGGGAAAATGCCGTCCATGAGCAATAAAGTCGAAAGATTTAAGAGGAAAGTGAAGAAAATTTCTTATTAATTTATAAAGAAAATAAATTAAATTTTTTACATTTTAGGGAAAATTCGGCGCATAAGTGAAATATTCATCTTTAGAACGACGCATAAATGAATGATACTGTTATTATTTTACTATGGATTGTGCTGGAAAAATTCAAAATCGTCGTATGAGTGAAAAAGTCGCATAAATGAGGCGGTGTATAAGTGAGACTTCACTGTATATATTAAAGACAGTATCATTGTCTTAAAATCGTTATATGTATCATACTTTTTGATCGGCTTGTTTATTTAACATGATTTCAGATTTTTAAGGAAGATCGCATCATTTAGTTGCAAAAACTATGTTATGTTGCAGTTTTTGTAACAACTGGCGGAATACAATTTTTCATGAAGCTAAATTTGTGCATAATTAAAAACCAGAAGTTATGAAGCTTTTTTTTTTTAAATTTAGCTTAATTTGTTCTAATTTCAACACAACTTTTTGCCGTAGAAATCTGAACTGAAGTGAAGCTTTAATGTAAAATGTAGGCGTTTTAGATATCTTGTAGATTTTTTTAAATTTTGCAATACTCTGAGGATATAATAAAATGCAATTTAAATGTAAATGCATATTTTAGTAAAACTTTATAAAAAGCTTCAAAAATATTTTGCTTACCTACACAAGTGTCGTATTTCTGTTCAAAACCATTTGGACACAGGCAAGTTTTTGAGTAACCAAATCCAAATATAGATTCTTTAAAAATGCAATTGACTTCTTTACCGCACTTGCATTCTGAAAAACAAAATGATATGTTTTTACTATTTTTCTACGGAAATATATACTTAGTTCTCTTTGATTTAATTCAGTATTTATTTGTGAAATGTTTTTAAAAAGCATTTCAGAGACGAATAAATGATTATTAGTTCTTAATGTAAGAAATATAAAGCACTGAATCTTTAATAAAACAATTAAGCAAGTATTAAAATCAATTAACTTTGTTCAAAGATGAATAAATATTACTTGCAACGTTTAAAATAACAAATGAAAATTGATTTCATTTTTATTTGTGCTTTTAAACGTTTGCAAATAGTTTTTATTTAGTTTTGCACACTAAAAAACATGTCGTTTTAACAGTATAATACAGCTAATTTTATCGTAATAAACTGTAAAAATTGCTAATTTTACAGTACTAAACTGCAAAATTGATAATTTTACAGCAATAAACTGTAAATTTACTAATTTAACAGTTTATTACAGTGCATTTTATAGTTTTAAACTGGAACCTCTACTGCCAGTATTTTATCGTTGTTTTTACAGCATAACACAGCTAAATTTTACGCTGTGTTATGCTAAAATTGCTAGCTCTACGGTGAGAAACTGTAAAATTGCCAGTTTTACAATTTATTACTTTGTGCACAGCTAAAATTGCCAGCTTCATGGTGAAAAACTGTAAAATTGCTAGTTTCACAATTTATTACTTTGTTACAGTATAACACAGCTAAATTTTGCGCTGTGTTACGCTAAAATTACTAGTTTCACGGTGAGAAACTGCAAAATTGCTAGTTTTACAATTTATTACTTTATATACAGCTAAAATTGCTAGCTTCACGGTGAGAAACTGTAAAATTGCTGGTTTTACAATTTATTACTTTGTTATAGTATAACACAGCTAAATTTTACGCTGTGTTACGCTAAAATTGCTAGCTTCACGGTAAGAAACTAAAATTGCTAGTTTTACAATTTATTACTTTGTATTTCATAGTTTTAAATTGGAACCTCGGCTGCCAGTATTATATTGTAAAACTACAGTTCATTTTTTGCAGTGCAAGGGATTAGAAATGTTTATAAAATTCCAAAACTTTTAAAAGCCACACTGTATGTAGACTGTATTTAAAAAAAACAGGTGACAGTGGAAATAACAACACAATGACGCACATAATTACAAATGAATCTATGTAATATACACGGAACTTAATTTTTAATGAGTAGATGAGAGGAGGGTAATATGGAATACCATTTACATTTTTTAAAATAACTTTTTGTTTTTTTAATAAGAAATTTCAAAATCATCATGAGTACATACTAAGACTAAGGGCCATGCTCCACATCAGCGTAAAACGCGACCGAAACTTAAGGCAGAAACCGAAAATCCGGGTACTTTCCATAGGAACACCATTGAATTCATTTTACGCTTCTGCCTATTTTTTCTGCTTTACGTCGATGTGGAGCATGGCCCTTATTGTAATGAAATGTGTTTTGTAAAAAAAATACTATTTATTTCTAAATACAAGAAAAAGTTTTAAAAAAATTACAAAGGAGGCTAATATGAAATACTCGGGTAATATGGGATAGGTGGTGTGAACCATTGAGATACTAATTAACTTCAGAAAACACTGTTATCAAACCACAAATAAAAAAAATAAATAATAAAAAAATAATAATAATACTTTTATTCTTAAGTATGTAGCTATAATTTTTGACATTAAGTGTGAATCATTTCTGTTTCGAGTCACTTTACAGAAGTCACAGATGTAATCGTCTTGCTCTGCTCCCATGCAATCAAGGTGAGCCCACAGACAGCAACTTACGCACTGAATCCAAACTTCACCTCGTTGATCTTGAGAGAATTTGCCGTCGTAAAAGATACATTCAGCGTCTTTGCTTTCTTGTTGTCTTGAAATACTTAGTATTCCATAATACCGACACGCCATCTTGGAAAATGAATATTTAAAATGATGGACTAAATATTGTAAACTAAAAAAACGACTACAGTATAAAAAAACTACAATTATTTTAGTAATAAGTTAAAATTTAATAAGTAGTTTTATTAATGATTTAACCCATTTTATAACAGATACGGATATAATCAGTGGCAAAACGAGAGAAGAACTAAAAGTATCTGAAGAAAACACCTCGTTTGAGTCCTAAGTTATAATAAATTAAAATACTACTATGAACTTGGAAACTGATTGTTCTGTATTTAGGATTTTTAATTCTATCAGACATGTAATAAAAATAATTACAATAATACACTGCAAAAAAAACTGTTGTTTGTATTGTGTAATACTGACAGCTGAGGTTCAAGTTTAAAATTGTAAAAACAGCAGTTTATTTTTGCAGTGTAGCTTTAATTTGAATCATCATTGTGCAATAAAAAAATATTACAATATCGCAATGATTAGAATGATTCGCTAAGCCTGTCGGTATTCTGATACAATGAAACTGAGGTGCGGTACTTTCATGTTTAAGTTAGACAGGTGGTCAACTTCAAGCAATTGCACCCAAAGCTCGGTCATGACATTTTAAGCCTGCAGTTTCGTCCTTATTCTGGACTCATCATTCAGGAATAGCCAATACCCGAGCTGGAGGCAAAGGTCCTCTTACTGTAGCTAAGATTGCCTACAAGCTGGTAGATAAAATGAATTTACCTTACCAGCGTGCGTCCGCAAACCATGGTGCGGCTCAACTCGAAATTTGAAGGCAAAAACTGGGTAATATGCAATGAGTTACCGCCCATAAGCCAGGGCTAAGGCAGAACTGCAGCAATTACACCCACAGTTCGGTCATGGCATCCTGAGACGACCAGGAGTTCAGGACCTGATGAGTCCAGAGTAAGGGCGAAACTTCAGTCCCAGGATGTCATGACCGAGTTGTGGGTGTAATTGCTCCAGTCCTGTCTTAGCCCTGGCTTATGGGCGGTAACTCATTGCGTAGATGGTCAACTTGTATTGGTTCGTTCATATGTATGATATAGCGCTATTTCCAAGCCTGTCAAACGCTGTCAACCTAAATCAGTTGTTATCTTACAAGGGTGGTCAACTTTACAGGTTTACTGTAAGAAGTTTGCCATTACTCTGGAATTTTGATTGTGGGATATTACCTTCACATTCACCTCCTTTTTGTCCATATCCTTCGCCACAGTGACAAATCTTTCCAATTCTCCAAACAGAATCATAAAATTCACATCCTATATTTTTTCCACATGCACATTCTGAAAATAAAGGCACTCAATGCAAAGATGTTACAAATATATTTCTATTTTTGTACATAATTCACGCATATTTATTGTTGTTATTAAGCTCCAATACTGCACTTCCCACTCTACGGTCGCCCGTACCAACCCCTAAACGTAGTTTTACTAGTTGGGGCCCTAAAGAGAGCCCCGTTTTTTTTCTTTCTTTTCTTTTATTCAGACCAGGAACCAAGTAACTCATTATCCTGCAATATAGGTTATGATATAGAATAGGAACTTTGAAGACCTACAGTGATACAGGACTATATTTAACGGACTCAGTCACCGTTACCAAAATTTTTATTCGAAAGTGGTGTCAATGGTGTTCAAAGAATAAAAATATTTTTAACTTTAAAGTGCTATCTCCAACTGAAGTCGGTTCTATTTTTTTTCCAAAAATATTTTTATTTCATTTTTTTTAGTGTAAATGCACTTTAAAAATAGGATTATGATTCCATTACGAAACTTCACCTATTTTTTTTGAATAAATGATCCGTAAAATAAATAAATAAATATATATATATAAAATATCAACGCGCCAAAAATCTCAAACGATTGATATTAAAAGCTAATAATTATTCCTGTTTGGGATTAATTAATGTACTAATGTAATCAGCCGCCCCAGTTTTTTAAATAATTTATACTTCAAAAAATACAAGTTACTCGTCATAAAAATACTGTGAACGTGACCCCGTTATATGTTATTAACATTAGATGAAGACAAAAATAACAGAGAGCAAGGATAGTAATGAAGGTCATGTTTGCTTCAGAGAAGCCTACATTCAAAATTGTCACAAAGATGACTATTAATGTTAATGTGTTATGGCAATCACTTTCTTTAACAATGAAATGAATTTTTTGATTCAATTTTGGGAAAATGCATGAAATTAACCGTTTCTTGCCATAACTGTTTTTTGTTTTTTTTTTTGAAGAACAAATATGGTCAATCCAAGGAAAGGGATCTAAGTTAGACAATTCCCCAGCCATTCAAAAAGAATCGTTCAAATATGTTCTCTAGGTCAGACACTACAAGCTAACAAAAAAAAAGAAAGAAAAAGAGAAATATACATGCACTTTGACTCGAAGACCTCCTCCTTTTTGAAGTCGGTCAAAAATTCAAATATATAGACAATAATAATGCAATATGTTAAAAAATATAACATCTTTCAGTCAAATTAAGAAAACACAAAACATGTCAGATGTGTAAGTTCCAACCTCTGCATGCTTGACTGAATGTCATGATGTATTCAGCAAAACCAGGGTTACACTTGCAAACTTCTGTGCCAGTTTCATTCACACAAGTACCGTTTCTGCACTTTCCACCTCTGCATAGTATCTCTGAAGAAAAAAGACTTCATGGATCAGACAAACGGAGTAGAAACTATGGTTGAAGTATCATATATCAATCACATTTTACACTGAACAAAACGGAGAATAATGTGTAGCAGCTTATGGTTTCATTATCTTGAGACAGCCAAACATTTTTATTAACATGTTTGTTGTAAAAAAAGAAATAATTTGGTTATATTAGTCAATATTTTAACCCTACACTGCATAGCGTTGCCAATTGGCTACATGGACTTTTTTTACTTATGACCATGCATAAGGCAACTCAGTCATAAAAAGCAAGTATTAAGTATCTTTAAAGCAAATACAACCATATATCTTCAAAATTATTTTTTTTAAACTGTGTTCCAATGTTTTCTTATTACACTAAAGAACATATATATGTCTTTCAAAAAACAAAAAATCATGCAGTGTAGGGTTAAAAAAGGTTAGATTAATTTAGACTCTAATCTGACAAACACAATATTTGGTCGTTTTAAACTTTTTTTAAGAGTCGGTCGTGCTTTTAGTTTTACAAAATGAAACTTTTTCTCTTTTTATAAACACATTAAGAAGTTTAAGCATTGCATCGTTACATGAATTTCCATCTAATATCTGCTAGATTTCGTTTCTTGGGCGAAAACTTGCCTTGATATTTTTTGTCAAACGCACAGAAACACAAAATGTCCTACCTGTTCGTCTTTGTCGCCCATATTTACTGGGATTTTAAGGAAACTGAATGACACATCTCTATATATTCAGATTAGTTGCCATTTGATTAGCAAGTCCTGAAATGTTTACAGTAACTCCGTTCCTTTTTTTAAATCCGAAAACTTAGTGGCTGGCGGGATGCCTGGAAAAACAGAATACGACGTCCCGAATGGCTTACTAAGCATTTATATTGTTTTCCAGTGCAGTGTGCAGAATGTAAAACATGAAAGTTTTGCTTTTTATAATACACAAATCTAATTGACCTTATAATTTTGTCTATTACATTGATTGCTAAATTCAAACTTCGTTCTATGAATATGAAACACCTATGTGTTTACAATAAAATTAATTAAAAAATAATTGAACTTTCCGACCGAATGCAATCAAGATATGGAAGTTTGTTCTTGGTCTTATAACCACCACTGTAGCTGCAGTTAACTTAAAAATAGTAATAATAAAAAAATAAATAAAATAAAAACAATATGTAGGATTTTATTCTTTAAATAATGACAGGGTTGTAAACACTGGCTGAAAACTTTCTGTAGATGAAATGTTTGCAACCGCTTTCAATTTAAAACTTTGCGAGACTTTTTTCCCCCACAAAATAGTGAAGTTTTGAGAAGATGTTTATTTAAAAAAACAAGCGAATGAAAGTGGGAAAAAAAAGAATTTTAAAAATCTACAATAAAATATACGAAACGTCAAAGAATATAAATGTTCGTTTATGGAGTGCGGCAGATCGCCCAGCAAATATACGTATGTTTCACCCATATTAATTTGCAATTTTCTACTTTCACAAATTTCATGATTAATATAATTTATTTCCTATTATTTAAAGGCCGTTTTCCAATGTATGAAACTTTCCCCAGCTTTTTGCTTCTTTTTTTTCTATTAGTATTATTCCTTTTGTTATTTATTTTTATGGAAACAAATTCATTAAAAATATATAACATAATGATTGACAGTTGCTTAAAAATGGATTTTTTGTCTTGCGTAGTTTTCCAAAAGTTTTAAATGAGAAAAAGAAAAATACGTGCAATCCTATATTGTGGTTATTTAACAAAAAATATTAGCTAAAATCTGTTGAACAAAACTTGAAAATAAAATGCTTTGTATGCCCTTCGCCATGTTCAAAGCATTTCTCATGTGGAATTTTAAAGAGCTCGCACTTATCGTCTTATTATAATGTTGGTTTTGTCTCTTCTTTACTTTATAGACATTTTTTCGTTCTGCTTACTTCTGTAACTTCTTTTTGATATTGCTATTTTACCTTTCTGTAATAAGTTTACGAAACATTTGCGAAATCAAACGTGACTACCTAGTACGAAATATTAGAGATCACAGAAAAACGGTAGAGCTGAAATGTGTAA
Source organism: Uloborus plumipes (assembly GCA_038373865.1). NCBI lineage: Eukaryota > Metazoa > Arthropoda > Arachnida > Araneae > Uloboridae > Uloborus > Uloborus plumipes. Next base: position 18,667 of record JAXGGA010007215.1, on the reverse strand, counting down.
ATAAAACATATACACAAAAAACATTATAAAATAAGTTTGACCTAAGTATGAAAAAGAAATCACTTACTGTCAGGTTTAATTTCTTTTCGCCTTTCTCTTCTGTAAAAGCGCTTAGAAACAGCATCAAAGTTATATTCGTAACCAGTATCTATTTCATTGCTGTACTTTGTCTCTGATATTACAAAGCTAAAAACGAATGCAAAAAATACTACGATATTTGATGCAGAAGTCATTACTCTTAAAATACTGATGCATTTAAACTGTAATTAACGAAATAATATTGTAAACGATTTAGATGAATTTACGGCTATATTATTAACCCCACATTCACTAAATATGACGCAAATTAATCGAAGAGAACACCCAATATCTTTAAAAAAACGTCTTACTTTCGTTAATAACTGATAGCGCAGTTGTCCGTTATGCGATTTCATTCATATCACATTAATTCATTGGGAAGACAATACTGTCGGATGACTTAGTTACATATTGGAAACTAAGCTTATCGGAATTAAGCAAAGAAAACTTCAGAATTCTTTTGGGGTAAAATAGTTGTTTCTTTGAAAATTTCGAAATCTATCATCTAAGTCGGTAAGATCTTTTTCCCGTAAAAGCGTATTATTAGCAGCGACATTTGGTTTAATTTTTTTTAAGCAATTCTGATTGCTATTTAATTTTTTCTCCACTGTAGTGTGTAGTCGATGTTTCGTCTTTTTTTTATTTTTTTTATTTTTTTTTATTTTGGATCTGGCTACGCCTCAGCGAGCACCACTGTTTTTCGGCCACTGCAGGAGGCGGATACTGCTCTTGTCCCTTACCTCCGCTTCTCCAGGTGGTGGTGCCCAGGGTCCTCCATGGTCTACCAACTTGTGAATCCTGATATTTACTTTTTTGTCGTGTTCTTGGTATTATAGGAACATTTCACAAAAGCATGCCTAGACAGATTTTGTATGGAAAATGACGAGTTTGCAGAGAATAGCCCATATATATATATATATATATATATATATATATATATATATATATATATATATATATATATATATATATATATATATATATAATTTAAATTTGAAGCCAACCACTTTCTCCAGTAGTCGGAGAAGTCTAAAACGGATAGTGTGGTCCCGGGATCGAATCCCGGTTCGGGTATGGATGTCCTTTCTTTGTGTGAATGTGTTGATATACTGTGAATGGAGGTTCGCCCTATAAACGGATCCCTGCGGCATGTGTGTGTGCTATGGAAATCGGACTTTACACCTAATAAGAGGGGAGCTGACTCATCCGACATTTTGGTTCCAAAACGATGGGCGTGGAACCACTGGTATTTGTACACAAGTCGCATTGAAGAAAAGTGGAAGCTAAGCTTGAATTGTAGCTGCATAGATGATATTTGACTATTTTTTGTCTATACGGCAAAAACATATCATAAACTCAGGCTTAAAACAAGTGCAATATGAAAATAGACCCAATTTCATGAAACATTTCCCAATAAACTGTTTTTTAATTCGCGAAATAAGTTATCTTTTTAAATTTACCTAATATGGCGCTTTATCCAACTAATCATAAGTTATTTTACGCCAGAGAAACCAGGTATACACTGAAGTGACAAAAGTCATGGGATAGCAATATGCAAATTTTCAGATGGCAGTAGCATCGCATAGAACAGGTATAAATGCGCAGTGCTTTTACAGAGCTTTCATTTCTGTTCAAGTTATTCATGTGAAGAGGTTTTAACGTGATGATGACCGCACGACGTGAATTAACAGACTTTGAACGCGGAATGTTAGTTGGAGCTAGACGCATGGGTCATGCCATTTCGGAAATCGTTAGAGAATTCAACATTCCCAGATCCACTGTGTCAAGAGTGTGCCGAGAGTATGAAATTTCAGGCATAACATCCCACCATGGACAGCGCAGTGGTCGACCGCCTGCACTTAAAGATCGAGACCGGCGACGTCTGCAAAGAGTCGTAAATTCTAACAGACAAGCAACACTGCGTCAAATCACCGTAGAAATCAATGTGGGACGTACAATGGACGTGTCTGCTAGAACTGTGCGGAGAAATTTGGATTTCTTGGGCTATTCCAGCAGAAGACCGACTCGAGTGCCTTTACTGACAGAACGACATCGCTTGCAGCGACTCTCGTGGGCACGTGAGCATATCGATTGGTCCCTAGATGAATGGAAAACCGTGGCCTGGTCCGATGAGTCACGATTTCAGCTGGTAAGAGCCGATGGTAGGGTTCGAGTGTGGCGCAGACCCCACGAAGCCATGGACCCAAATTGTCAGCAAGGCACTGTTCAAGCTGGTGGTGGCTCCGTAATGGTGTGGGCTGTTTTTTCATGGCATGGACTTGGTCCTCTAGTGCGACTGGACCGAACATTGACTGGAAATGCTTATGTGCAGCTACTTGGAGATCACTTGCAGCCATTCATGGACTTCATGTACCCAAACAACGATGGGATTTTTATGGATGACAATGCGCCATGTCACCGGGCCACAACTGTTCGCAATTGGTTTGAAGAAAATTCTGGACAATTCCAACGAATGATTTGGCCACCTAGATCGCCCGACATGAATCCCATTGAGCATTTATGGGACACCATCGAGAGGTCTGTTCGTGCCCAAAATCCTGCCCCATCAACGCTTTCACAATTATGGACGTCTATCGAGACAGCATGGCTCAATATTCCTGCAGAAGACTTCCAACGACTTGTTGAGTCCATGCCACGTCGAGTTGTTGCACTTCGCCGGGCAAAAGGAGGGCCGACACGATATTAAGAGGTATCCCATGACTTTTGTCACTTCAGTGTAATACTAATGTGTTTCAAATAGTACTTGTAACAAGGCTAGATCCAACAAATCCAATAAAACAACAACGATAATTTCAAAAGCCAAGCACTTTCACAATTACGTCTTGCGTCCTACTTCAATCTACACGACAAATAATTAACTGTTGTTTTTATAGCAAAAAAACTGGCAGCCAAGGTTCCAAATTCAAAACTATAAAAGGCACAGTAATAAACTGTAAAATAAGCAATTTTACATTTTCTTACTGTAGATTGTGAAATTTTACAGTTTATTGCCGTAAAACTTAGCTGTATTATACTGTGAAAACAATAGTAAAATACTGACAGCAGAGGCTACAGTTTAAAACTGCAAAATGCACGGTTGTAAACTAAAATTAGCAATTAAGCTGTATTATACTGTAAAATCAACATTCATTTTTTACAGTATATTAACGAAGTTATTACCATTTTGCTGCTTAGACTGGTCTAAACAAAGGAAACAGCTTATGATTTTAAAATTGGATACATTGTAATATTTAATATTCTGAGGATAAGAACGTCGGACTAAAATCAACATGATTGCAATAAAAAGGAGAAGAAACCCTTTTATCGTTTAAAAGATAATTGTTTGTGAAGAGCTGGGCGTATACTTTATCTAAACGAAACCAGTCTGAAATGTCTGTATTGCTTTTCTGTTAAACATAAATGTGTTATCTACCTTTTGCTATCAATTTTTCTTGCAGAAGTTATTTGTTCAAAAAATATATATCACAGCTGTATTCTTTAGTTTATCACACTTATTATTTATTCACACTGGTTCATTTTATTCTATTTTTATCAAATAAAGAGCTCGGGAAATTCTTTATCGGACTGATGACTACTGTTTCAAGTAAATGCAGAATTAAAATAGTTATTCAAAATTCTATAAAGCGTATGAGCGAGTAATTTTTATTAACAATAAATGTGTACCTCAGAACCAGACTAACTTAAGTCCATTTTCGTCATTTTTCAGTAGAGGGGGAAAAACGATTGTCGAATACATGCAAAGGATGGGACTCGCACTCTTTTCACGCTGCTAAATAATTGTGAAGGAATTCGTTTTATAGAATACTGTTTTAATGAGTCGATGTGTAATGAGATTCTACATACAATGAAGCAAAAAAGTGAAAATGGCCATTTTTGGACTTACGTCATTCTGGTTCTGAGGTACAAAAATTACGTTAATATTGTTAAAAAATCCATCGGCGATTTTTTTAATACAAACTGCACAAATGCACAGTTGGAAATTAATTCATACATTATTTATGTGGACAAATGCTGCAAAAGCAACATTGAAATAATAATAAAACTGCCGGAGTGCCACCGCACTTTTGAACATTGTTACGATTAAAACGTTATTTTCCCCTTTTGCTAGTACACTAAATAATGTAATAATGTCTGTAAAAATATGAAGAAAGTACTAAAAATAAGAGCCCTGCTCCACATTGACGTAAAGCAGAAAAATAAAGCATAAACGTAAAATGGATTACATAGCCCCCGTTCCTATGGAAAGTACCCGGATTTTCAGTTTCTGCCTTCAGTTTCAGTCGCGTTTATCGCTGATGTGGAACAGGGCCCTCACTGTTTAAATAACGGAAAACTAGTTCAAACTGTAAGAATCCAGCGCCGTAATAAGTTTTACAGAAAAATTACGCCATGTAACAAAATTTAATTTTTGTTTCATTACATTGAGTTAAATAGCTGTTTCATTGTAAATTTAGCCTGCTAAACCCAAATATATGAATTAAATTATCTATCAATTTTAAAGTTATCGCGTAGTTAACTCCTTTCAACGAATAATGACTGAAACGTTCAAACCAATTCTAAAAACGTTATTTTTCCTGTACTTTTAATTTTAATATAAATATATAGCAATATCATATACTAAAGATGTGTATTGTGAATAAAATAGTTCAGGTTTATATATTAATTAGAGGAAATAAACTGCAAATTGTGAAAGAAAATTACGAAGGTCAAACTTTCCTTTTTGCGACCTAAAATGTATGTAGAAAATAATGTCGCTCCTTGTCTCTTCATATTTATGTAACAAGCCTTGCACTAACTTCAGCGTTTATCAGCTTTATGATAGTTCTAAAATTCTATATGTGAGAAAACAACTCCAGTAACTATTTCTCCACCGAATTCATTGCTCTAACGGTTTTTCTTATTTGTGGACCCCCCCCCCCCCAAAAAAAAAAAACTATCTTTGATTGCAGTTTTCAGTTTCGGGGCCAGAACAAAGAAATAAATCCTTGACCATCCTCCTTAGTGGCCTGATCTATCATCTTGTAACTCTTTTCTGTGTCAACCTATTTCATTCACAAAATTTAATTTCAAAAGTCTACGGATGAATTATTTTGCCGTTTTATACGCAGTTAAATATCTTATTCTGAATAAATATTAGCTTTGAAACAAATTACCAGACTGATTTTATTCCGTCATTAAAAGTTCGGCAGGTCTTCATACCGTTGTAATTAATTTTAACATTTACATCCTAAGTAGATGTACTGATTAAAAGCTAGCTCTAACTCAACTATTTGAATTTTAAGAGTAGTCGGAGTATCTTTAAGCATTTTTGGGGAATCATCTTTGAAATAACAAATTTAATAAAAAATTTCAAAACACTTAATTTAGAAAACTAAATAGATTGAGTAAGTACAAGCTTGCTAAATCAAAGTGATTAACTGTCAACAATCATTACTTTAATTAAAATTTAATTTTAGGAGAGAAAAATCAAGTGATTAGTATTTACCACTTAAATGTAATCAATAATTACCCAGGGCACGCTAACACGTTTACTTTAATAGACTGTTACTATAAATATCGCCCGAAAAACGAGGACAACATGACCTAAATTACTGTGAATGATGCATTGATCAGCTTGTGATCGTGTATGTATATTAGCAACAAAAAAATCTTAATTAAATTGAGAAAAACAAGTACAGTCTGACAAAAATCCGCCATACGAATTTAGCTAATGAGGGTGCCTGTGTGAAATCAGCATCACTATGCAGTTATACAGTTGAGATCGCTTATTATGATATAGGTTTAAAAAATGCATCGCTTAATTACACTTGAAAGGTACCAAACCACTATAATACATTTTTCTGTTCCCGGATAATGAAATATCCCATTTATTAGAATATTTCCTCGTAGCAGAATGGCTACTCTTTTAAGCGGGCTCGACTGTATTTAATTGTTCATTACAAGCACGAAAACGCTCTACTGATGGAACATCTAAATGGGCAATAACTATGAAAAACACGTTTACACCCAAAAATCGTGTTTTTTTAATGTATATGAAAGAACCCCAAGTACAGTAATTGATATAAATCACTGCATTATCAAAAGTTTCGCCTAACACAATAAGAGTTCATAAAAGAAGGTTATCATATAGCTTTGTATTAGGTATAACTCAGGAAAGAGATACTTACAAAAAAGAAAACTACCGATAAAAATTCGTGGCACTGAAAATATTAATAATTATTTTGTTTATTTATTAAGTTGAAAAAAAAAAAGATGAGCATTTGTTGACGAAGAAAACAATGAAAATTTGAAGGACTTGCATGTGCTATCAAATACCGAATCAAGTTATCTCAAGAAACACCGAGATAAATCGATCGTTCAAAAATTTCCAGCTAAAACAATGAAAGGCGCTTTAGTTCCGTTTGTGCATTGCGTTAATTGTTTTAAAAGTTCTCTACTTAGGGAAATATGTTTTCTTGAAACAAATAATGTCCGAAAAACATTTGAGGTTTGTGCTGTTCGCCTTTGTGATTGGATATAGTCATGTAGTTTCGGAGAAGAGTGAATATCTTCCTTATATAAATGAAGTTGTACAACTTGAAAAACTGAACCCTTCCTCTGACAGCAGTTTACAGGAAGCAAGCGTTGTCAGAAACTTCTCAAACGCATCAGAAGGTTAGTCATAAATATGTTTTTAAAAATTAGGTGATTGTTAAAAGCCCAAATTACTATAGTCCAAAGACTTCTTAAGAATTTTTTTAGATATCGATTGAAATTCTAAAAAAAAAGTCTTAAATTGGCAAAAAGTTGCTATTAATATTTCTAATTAACATTGAACTGAATTTCTTCTTTTTACTTTCTTTTGTATAGTAAAAGAAGTGTTGTAATCGTAAAAACGTTCTCTGACATAACTTATGTTTCTTTATTTCACGGATATTTTATGTGGGAAAGGGGGATCAATAGAATAGTTGGAAGTAACGAGAAGCCCTTAAATGTTATGTATGGAACATTGGCACTTCGTGCAACATAATGTATAGGAGCTGGTGTATTCACGGTATATTCAGCTCACTTTTCAAACATATGTAGAGAGAATCGTCGATAGACACGTGTAGTAATTTTAAATATTTGCAATTTCGGTAAAATTGCTTATAAGTGGACATAAATTTCAGTCGGTTGTATCCGTTTTTTACAAATTTTTGTCGAATTTGCCATTATCTTCGGACCAGGCCCGTCATTTAGGGGGGGGCAGGGGGGTCATTTGCCCCCCCCCCTGACTTTGAGAAATCAATGTATTTACATAAAAGTGGGCATGGTTTTTGTTGTTTTCTGGTGAAATTCCATTGTGTTTTTACCCTTTGCTCCACCCCTGGAAAAACTTGAAATGACGTCCCTACTTCGAACCTCTAAAAAGCTTCTTTAGGAGTACTGTTTAATACACTTTTACACAATATCAAATTCTTTACGACCCGAAAAAGTCTTTGTGTTGGAAAGAACAATTTGATCCAGTTCTATGATTTTAAGCTAAATTTAGGCTGGTTTGGATTTTTCAAACGTTCTGAGAGCACCTCTACGTCAATTTCTGGGCATCAAAGAACTTTCGCACGCAGTTTGCTCAAGAATCGACAAAAATTGGATCTATAAGCGGAATTATACCCACACACAATGCGCATAGAAACTGATGTAGAAAATTGGTTCTTTTACTTTTTCGCTAACACCATAAAGCGACTCCAAGTGGAATATCCATAATGCTACTTTTATTTTAGGAGTTTTTAAATTAAAAAAAAATACTTTTTACACGTGTCTTGAGTGTTGCCGCCAATCAAGTATGCTCGTCGGATTTTTTTGCGCTTGAAATGGGTACATCCAGAATAAACTACTATTTAAAGCAACAATTCTCAACTAGTGATTTGGCGAACCAGCACCGGTCTTTAAAGATTTTTTCTCGATCACGGAAAAAAGTCATTATTCAATGAAAAAATAAATATATAGGGTCATTTAGGGACATCTCGCTACCTTAAGGAAAAATCATAAATAACTGGTTAATATTTATGGATTTAAGAATGAAGGCTTTCACGGCCGGAGTAAATATTAGTTAAGGATTCCGGGCTGTTGTGCCGTGGTCTAAATGGCTTTAATCCATACGTTTCGATCGCAACTGCGGCGGTCATCTTCAGTGGGTGTCGTTGATTAATTTGGCGACTGATGCGAAATTTCGAACTGCTGCAAGATTTTAAATTGAAAACACAGCGCCCTCTACCTTCCGGCTCGAGATTGACAGATGACTGGATGCCAAAGCTTGTTAACTTTTACTTCTTCCTCCTTCTTGTTAAAATTATTTGGGTGTTTGAAAATTTCAATGGCCTCTCTATTCAATCTGGGGAAATAATTTGAAGTCCGTGAAATTATTTTGGCCTCTTTGAATTTTATATCATGTATTCCATTACTGAAAGTGTGCTCCGCGATCGCCTACTTTTCAGTCTGACCCAGCCGGCAATTTCAATGATGCTCTTTGATTCTTGTATTAACGCTCCGTTTTGTCGTCCCGATATAAACTAATCCACAGGAACAGGGGATTAGTTTATATCGGGACGACAAAACGGAGCGTTAATACAAGAATCAAAGAGCATCAGAGAAATTGCCGGCTGGGTCAGACTGAAAAGTCGGCGATCGCGGAGCACACTTTCAGTAATGGAATACATGATATAAAATTCAAAGAGGCCAAAATAATTTCACGGACTTCAAATTATTTCCCCAGATTGAATAGAGAGGTTATTGAAATTTTCAAACACCCAAATAATTTTAACAAGAAGGAGGAAGAAGTAAAAGTTAACAAGCTTTGGCATCCAGTCATCTGTCAATCTCGAGCCGGAAGGTAGAGGGCGCGGTGTTTTCAATTTAAAATCTTGCAGCAGTTCGAAATTTCGCATCAGTCACCAAATTAATTAACGACACCCACTGAAGATGACCGCCGCAGTTGCGATCGAAACGTATGGATTAAAGCCATTTAGACCACGGCACAACAGCCCGGAATCCTTAACTAATATTTATGGATTTTATTATTTATTTTTACAGAAAACAATTATTCCATTATTAGGCTGTACTATTCCCGTGTAATGGTTTACCCTGAAAAACATCATAGGTCATATAAATACTATGAAAAAAAAAGCAAAATGTCCACTTCTCCCTTAACTGCGGGAGATCTCGACAGGCACCTACGGGCTGGCAGGTACAATTCAAAACAATGTTTTTTTACTTCTGTGAAATATGGAAAAGAGATATTTGCGGAATAAACATAAATTACAATGCAACAATATATATCGCCCCTTTTAACTATGTACATTTGTTTCATGTAAACTGGGTTTCCTTCCCATTTTGTACGCAAGCCTCATGGAACCACGTATTACATTCTCCAACACATTTCACCCACTTCTGTCCGTCGGTATTATCAAAGTAATAATCACCGCACTAGCCACAGTAATTTTCACTATCATGGAGATCTCTCGGGGAACTGGGCTGAGTTCCTCCCGGACGTCTAGATCCTTGTGTTGGTGTTTTTCTGCGCATTTGATTCCTGTACTCTACGGATGTTAAAACTGCCGATTCTTGTTTTTTTCTCCTATTCCGTACAGAGTGTATCTGTACTACTGGTACAGGAGATAAACTCAAGAATTACGTAGTAGCTGATGAAGTGGGTGGTGATGATGACCTCTGAATGTTATCATCTTCCTGTACCATAACGGTACCATTTGTTGTAGACATAAGTTCAGGTTCAAATATATGTTCTTCCAAAATGTCTGGGTTATATGGATAGATTCCACATTTTCTAAAGCCATTGGTAAAGTTCCCTGCCGTAGCAGACTTTTCATAAGCTTGTTTGAATATTTCTGCAAAGTCTTCTTTGGTGATCCCCTTTCCTGGATGGTGATAAACAAAGTTCCTGCATGCTTCATTGTAAAAATGTTTCAGGCTCTTGAAATATGAAACATCAAGGGGTTGGCATTTGTAAGTGCTATATGGAGGGACTGAACAGTGACGCTTTGTTCAGTGTATCCAGATCTTTGCAGTGAGAGGCGTGTCCATCTATAATGAGTAAAATTTTGCCTTTTGGTCTGTATTTGTTCAGATGGTCAAGAAATTTGTTGAATACTTCGCTGTTCATGTATCCAGAGTCTGACATCTCTAAAGTTGATCCATTTGGTAAACCTTTGGCATACGACGGTTTTTTCCTAATTCCCTTTATTATGACAAAGGGAAGGATGGCACTTCCTGTTGCGCTGCTACAAACCATAGCAGTAACAGTAGACCCCTTTTCTCCTGTCGTGGCGTGGTACACATCATTTTTGCCTTTGGAAGAAATCACTTTACCAGGTTTAAAAATTAGCTGCAGTCCAGTTTCATCGGCATTAAAAATTCTTGCTGGTTCTTCCCACAGGTCCAACGCATCATACATTTCCCGTAAATTGACAAAAAAAATGTCGTACTTCGTCTCTATTGAGACCTCTGGAACGTGCATAGGACAAGCTTTGAGCTTTCCTTACTGACAAATTGGGGTGTCTTTCTAAGAAAAAATATACCCAATCATATCCTGCCATGCTGCTGTCTTTGTTGAACCGGTGCGTTAGATTCCTTTTCTCCGCAAATTTAAATACTAGTTTCCTAATATCATTTACGGTCATGCCAAACCCCTTGGAATCCAGCAGTAATAAATGTTCAACCAGTTCCTTTTCCATAGCATCATCTATGGTTGCTCCCTTTCCAATTTGCCGGTTTCATACTGCACCTGTTAGTACCCTGGTCCTTAATGTATTCCTCGGGACGTCAAATTTTTTGGCCACAGTTGCAAGTGGCATTTTGTTCTCTTTCACCTCTCGTATGGACGCCGCCATATCTTCAGGCTTCCATTTTCCAAGTACTCCTTTATAATCATAAATGCGAGGCATTTTCAACCCTAAAATATCATAAAAAAGAAGAAAAAATATTAATTTGTTCGCAAACTATCGAGAAAAGAAATATCAGCATACAAGACTTACAATGTACTAATCAGGGAGAATTCGACAGGCCGATAAGGGAGAACTCAACTGTCGAAATCTCCCCATAACAGAATGTCGAGATCTACTCAAGTTACACATTTCTGTGAAAGATGGCAGCACTGCCCTCTGACAGGTTATGCAAACTTTTTGCTTGCGCAGCCACGTTCTTGAATGTCTAATCTTACTAGCCAGCCATTCGAAAATCACCAAAAATCAAAGCTATCGTCCCCATTTATCATTGTTACAAAAGTCAATCTTATACTGCATGCATTATAAACTATGAAACACTTACCTAACACATAAATGATGTTTATTTTCTTGATGAATCCCAGACTTCACTACACCTTCGATTGAAAATGACGCACTACACTCTCAGGTCAATTTAATACAACAGTTTCCACTTTCGCCACCAGGGTGCAGGGGGGTCTACTGGAGGATTTCCTTAAAAGTGTCGAGATCTCCTGAGTGTCGACATGTCCCTAAATGACTATAATAGTAGTTTCCTATGATATTTGAGCAATGCTTATTACTTTATAACATATGTTTAACTGTTGCAATAATAACTTATTTTATTCTAAACATTTAAATATTTTTTGTAACATGTATTAAACACAAAGGTCTATAGTCAAATCTATTAACCCATTTGTGCCTAGAGTTCTTTTTAAAACACGTTCACAAATTTACTTGTAAATTTCTAAGAATTAATTTTATTTCAAACCAAATAGTAAAATATCAAAGCGAAATATTGTAGTTGTTATTATACCACGAGGTAATGGCACTGCATTATATTTTACTTTCCGTTTTTACTTGCTGAAGATAAGAAAAATGGTTTTTGTGCTTTTTAGAATAGTGCAACACAAAAAAGAGTTTAACTTTAAAATTTTGAATATTATGAAACGTGTTGTGCTCTTTTTTATAGATACTCTTTTCTAACAAACGTATTTCTTGAAAAGTGTTAAATAAAATTTTATTGCGGTGATTTCAGCTCTTTTGCTGCGTTCCATATATAGGACGGTGGGCACAAATATGTATAGGATTTTAAACCGGTTTTGATTCTACAAAGCATAGCTTTTTTCATCATTTATGTTGTTCCAGCATCATAAAATATAGGAAATGTGTCTTTTTAATACAAATAGGTCTAGGTAATATTTTCTTTAGAGAACCTAGTTAATATCAATGCAATTTGACTGTTTCTATGCCTTCTCCTAATCAAGACAGCGCAGCTTTTCTTATTAGTTGATCTTTTGGGTAGTATACCAGCGAAATATTTATTCTAAATTAGTAATGAACTTAATATATACAGAACGTATCTAATATTAAAGTTAAATACTTATTAAATATATTAACCCTGCTGCTGTGTTCATTCCTAACAAACGTTCACTGTGTAAGAATGAAGGCTTTCACGGCCGGAGTAAATACTATTTAAGGATTCCGGGCTGTTGTGCCGTGGTCTAAATGGCTTTAATCCAAACGTTTCGATCGCAACTGCGGCGGTCATCTTCAGTGGGTGTCGTTGATTAATTTTAAACAAAATTAATCAAACACAAAATTAATCAACGACACCCACTGAAGATGACCGCCGCAGTTGCGATCGAAACGTTGGGATTAAAGCCATTTAGACCACGGCACAACAGCCCGGAATCCTTAAATAGTATAAACGTTCACTGTGTTAAGGTTCAAAGGGACCCAACATGTGTAATTTCAATCGCTTACTAGACATTTATTTTCTGTTTTTAATTTATTTATTATAAAAATTTGTTTGATTGTAGTAGAAACTATTGAGCGTAAAACAAACATTTTCTATGATTTATTTTATGCATTTATCCACAAAAACACGGAAGGAAAATGTAAATGTGACAGTAGTTTCAGTTTTCGTAAAAAGGAAAATTAGAATTAAATTATGTAAACTAACATTTTATGACATTTACAAGAGCCTGACAAAGTGGCTAAAATTGAAAGCCTAACAATAGACCATTTACTTGGAGCCCCTGTTTGCTTTGCTAGCCACACTAAAAAATGAATGTTGTTCTTACAGCTTAATACAGTTAATTTTATTGTAATAATTGCTGTAAAAATTGCTAATTTTACAGTAATAAACTGTAAAATTTCTAATTTTAGAGTACTAAACTGCGAAAATGCTAATTTTACAGTAAAAAACTGCGAAAATGCTAATTTTATAGTTTATTACCATTCATTTTACAGTTTCAAACTGGAACCTCTGCTGCCAGTAATATTCTGTTGTTTTTACAGGATAATACAACTAAATTTTACGTAATAAAGTGTAAAATTTCTAACTTTTCTGGAAAAAACTATAAAATTGCTAGTTTTGCAGTTTATTATTGTGCAGTTCACAGTTTTAAATTGGAACCTCGGCAGCCAGTATTATACTGTAAGAACAATAGTTCATTTTTTGCAGTGCATCTACCATTAGCTGCTTACCGCGTCTGCCTCATTTTCGGTTTTTTTCGTTTTCTGAAGATGACTCAGAAATTTCTAAAATGTGATCTTTGAATTCCGATACAATTTCCCCTCCACCTGAAACAGACTGTAGCAGGTCACAAATTTCTTGCTTGAATAAGAACGGTTTATCATTGAATCACCCTCGGAATGCAGCTTATAAATACCAATACTTGTAGGGAGTTATTATCAACGCAAAACTTACTGCTCGACATCTTTTAAGCAGAACGAGAAGTTGCACAAAAGAAAACTAAATCTTCTATTGACTGAGATGATGTGTGCCAATAGACATCTGCGTGCGAGAGGCAAACACGTAAAAAGTAAGCAACAGAATAAATAAAGTTGTAGCATCTTTTAAACAATGCAGCTACTATGGTTTTTCCGTAGACAAATTCCTTAGTTGTTTTGCAAAAAGAAATAAAAGTAGAAAACACATCAAAATACATTTTATCAAGAAAAAAAAACACATTCCTAAATAAAATTTCTCGAATTAATTTTTAATCCGCTGCCAATAATTAAAAATCAATAAAGAAATAAACAAATGGGCAATTCCATGCAAGTGTGGAAAAGCGTTGGAAAAATAAAACTACAGCAATGCGTCTGTTTTGCATATTTTTTTTTATTTAAAAATGTTTGAAGTTTATTATTTATACTTATTTTTTATCAAGAATGTAGTATTTTTAGTTTGGCAGCACTTTGAAGTTGGAAATGGAATATTTAACTTTTCGTAAGGCAAATGATCAATCTTTCAACGTTGGTAAGTTTCAATTTTTTGCTTTAGATAACTGTTTTAAAGGAAGAATATTGATTATTACACTTTAATTCAATATTGTGAATTGCTTAAACGAATGTTTTCACTTAAATTGTGTGATTTATATAAACTTCAAAAATGCACTGTTCTATGTAACGTAAGTTACCAAAAACATATTAAAGTTCATGATGTGCATAAAGAAAGGGCAATGCAATGTTAACAATGCTATATTTTCTATCTTATAAGTGTGTATTAAGCAAATAGTTAAAGTTTTTTTTTAAATATTGTTTATTTAGTTTTTTGTGCCACAATCAAAATGTGCAACTTAAGTTACCGAAATATGCAGGTAATGTAAGTTACCTAAGTAGGACTTAAATACTTGCGTTTATAAAGAAAGTAAATTGTGAAAAAAACCTACGTGGTTAGTAGAAGTAATTTATTGGACTTCTGTTATGCTTTAAAGTTTTGAAATATGTTTTGGAAAAAACAAATAAAAAAATATTTTATCTCTTACAGCTGAAATATATTTTATTCTGCATTAAAATGCCACTGAACTCTGCAGAAAGATGCGCTGTAAAAGGGGTATGTGAAAAGTCATGTGGATATTACAGATTCGAAAATAAAAGTCACTCTTGATGGTACTAAAATATGTCAGAAAAAGCAAAATTTGTCAAAACTATTTTCTGAAGATCCGCACATTGACAATCAACATTTGAGAACTAGAAATATACAAACTGTGGGGTTTCGTTTAGTTAAGTATTTCAAGGAACAAGAAGAAAAAACAGAGATAAAAGCCGGTGAATGGTGTGTGATGAAGTACGAAAATACATTGTATCCTTGAGTTGTGACAATTATTGAAGAAAACGAGTTTAAAGTAAAAGTAATGGCTGCTGTTGGAACCTATTATATATGGCCAGAAACGACAGATGAAATTTATTATGAGAAAACGTGATTCGAAAAATTGAACCCACCTGAACTTGTTAATAACAGTGACCATTTTGCATTTAAAAGTTTTATGTTATGTAATATTTTCGATTGTTCATTGAATTTGGTATTAAATTTCTAGAAATTCAATTTATAATTGTTAATTTTCAATATTTTGAGCTAAACTAAGCTGTAATTTACATTCATTAATTTTTGTAATAAATATTTGGTTGTAAATAAATTTTGTAACGTAAGTTACTGTAACGTAAGTTACCCAGTCAAAAATTCCCATAGTTTCCAATTTTTTAAATAAATTTTTAAACTAATTAAAATCAATTCCTGAACATTATAAGAAACTGATAAATTATACTTCAAACAAGAAAACAGCTGTAATAGAGCAGAAATTTGCCTTAGAACCAATTTTCATATTATGTCATTCCCTTTTTGTGTAACGTAAGTTACTGCCTTAATTCTGACTGCTAAATTTTGAAAAAATTTAATGCATAGAATATTTTTGCATTTAAATTTTGCTTTTGACTGTCATTTTCATAGAAAACTTTTATTCAAGGTTTTTATGACAATATTTGTCTGTACTGAGGTGCTAAATGCCTAAGCGTTAGTCAAAATGTAACGAAAGTTACCGTGGAATTGCCCAAATAATAAAATTCTCTCTTAAATGAATACTTTTTGTTAGAAAAAAAATCGTCTGCCAAAAAAAAAACAATAATAACAACAAAAATAAAAATAAAATAAAATAAATTAAAAAAAAATCGTCTGCACAGTTATTTCTTTTAATAGGAGTCTGTCATTTTTTCCCGGCCTTCATTTCTGGCATTTTTGCTGAGTCAGGGTTAGAGTCGAGGATTCAGAGCTGGAGTTGAAAAGTTGGAGTGATAGGTCGGAGTCGATAAGCGGAGGCAGAGTAAAAGGCTCTGAAATTCTAATAGTAAGATGTGGTTATTTTTTCCACGCCTGCATTTCTGCCATGACTTTGCAGTGGGAATCCGAGTCAAGGATTCGCTGTCGGAGTCGGAGTCAAAAAGTTGGAGTCATCAGTCGGAGTCGATAGGCGAAGTGACAATCGAAGGTTTTAAATTTCTAATAGTAGGAGTCAGTCATTTTTTCCGAGCCAGCATTTCTGCCATGGCTGTGGAGTCTGAGTTGGAGTCACGCAGTCAGAGTGGATTTTAAAAAATTCTTCAGTCGAAGTCGGAGACAAAAGCTTCAAAATTCTAATGGTAGGAATCAGTCATTTTTCTGAGCCTGCATTTTTGGTTGCTGAGTCGGAGTCGAGGAATCGGAATCGGAGTCCTCGAATAGTTCTTCATAGAAATATTTCACAAACACTCTTCATAAAAACCATTTCCTAACAAAGTAAGTTTTAAAGAAATCCGCCATAAAGTTCAAGATCTATATTGAGCTTAAAATTCCCCGTAGACGCTGACGTTAAGTTTTTTTGAACGGTTCAAAACTGAACGATAAATTCTTCAAATCACAATGTGAAATATAGAAATGAGGTATACTTTCCAAGATTTTTCGAACAAAAAAAAAATTGTTCAAATCGGACTATTTGTTCAAAAGTTATTAGGGCAGACAGCCAAACCGACCGACACACTTTTTTCCCCATCTCAAAACCCAACTTTTCAATTTTTAATTTTTCGATACTTATTTAATTTTGTTGATTCCTTTTGGACTTCGGGATATTTTTAAAATTCATTGAGCAACTTTTAATGCTTTTTTCGTTTTTTACTTCCTTTTACGTAGTAAAAGAAGTATTGTGATCGCGAAAAAAAATCACTCAGATTTGGGTCTAAATTTTGATTTTGCTCAGCCCCGAATGAATGTTAATTGTTTTTTTCGACCTGTCAGCACGTGCATATGTAACTACCAACATATAAACAGCCGAAAAATCCTTTTCAACCAACCCCCGAGTTAATTACCACGAGTTTTCTCGTGACGTCTGTATATACACCTATCGTCCGTCTGTATGCCGTAGAAGCTTCTAGTTTAGTATGTAGGCTTTGAGGAGGGTCTAGTTGTGCACCTCCCCTTGTAGTTACATTCGAATGTTCCCAAGGGGGTTTTTACCCCCTTTTTGCGGGTAAATCAGTGTTAATTTTAATGCAGACTCAAGGGATATGAATTGGCGCGACCACTTGGCGATATGTTGCCAAGATTTTGGTCGCCAAGTGTTTGACGTCAACTTGGCGACATATCGCCAAGTTGGCTATAAATTTGGCGAAAAAATAATTTTTTTAATCTGGGTTCAACTTGGCGCTGTTGGCGATATTTTGCGAAAAATTCAGTGAATCATGTTAAAATCGGCAATATTTAGAAAATTAAACATTGTAAAACATTTTTCTGCACTGTTTCGTGGCAGCTTAGGGGTGTAAATATTTAAGTTGTTACCTTGCTTAATCAAAGGACTTTTTTTAACACTTAAGGCAACTACTAAGAAATTTACACGTAAAAAGAAGTTGTGTGAGGTCCATACCAGATTTTTTTTTTTTTTTTACTTTAATGGAAAAGTAGGCAAAAAAAAATTCAGAAATTAAAAGATTTTCTTGGCGATATTTTAAAATCAAAGTTATGTCGGGATTGTGAAAGTGTCCCCTAATTTCATTAATTTACTACCTCTTGTCATAACAGTATTTCAATATTTCCTTTATATTTTCATTTTTCCTGCAGGTCCCTGTGATGGAACAAAATGTAAGTACGGAACATGCATTCAAGATGGCCGAAAAAACATCTGTAAATGCAATAAAGGATATGCATACCACGAAAAAGGGATCTGCAGAAGTAAAAACTTCAATATTTTCTTTTTCTCTTAATGTAATTTTATGGTCTCTTCTTTCTTTCTTCTTTTAATCAAGAAACCCTATCTTGTTAGTTTTGTGAATTAACTATCACTAAACACTGTAGTCTAACTGAAAGCGAATAAGATTTGTTATTACATTCAAATAAGTTTTCTTTAACTACGAAATGGAGAAAAATGCAGACAGAGAGCTTCAGTTATTTTGTAGTAAATCTCTTCTGCTTTAAAGTGTCAAAAAATTATTTGAGTATAAGATTAAAGCGTGACAATGTTTTAGAATAAAAAAAAGTTCACCGGAGAAAAAATATTTTTTGTATAACTACTGTATGTACTGCTGAGAAAAAACGTATTTTCATTTTTTCCGCAGAATGCAATTGTGGGCTGAATGAAATCGACTGCACTTTTACAAAAACTTCATCAGGGCATAAGGTAAATTGTATCTGCAAAAGTGGTTATGCAGACAAGAATTCAAAATGTGAACGTGAGTATGAAGGTTATATTAAATAATAATTTCCATCCATGGGCTTGATTTGGAGCTTTAATTGAATTTTGTAGATACTTTGTTGAAGCTTTGAATTGAAAGAAAGCACGTATTGTTTCATTTTGAACGTT
>JAXGGA010007214.1:0-64268 GCA_038373865.1 Uloborus plumipes | reverse complement strand
ACCCAAAGGATTTGAAAAATATTTTCCTGATGGTAAAAAAGCAAAAAGTGGCCAGAAAAGCAAAGAAGCATCTCAAGATAAAAAAGGTATAGTTTTTACACAGTGATGTATAATAGATAGTGAATCTATTTTATGCTGTGGTTCCTTTGATAATTTGATAAGGTTTTATTTTGTTGTTACAGTGCTCAGAATTACTACTAGTCCCAGACCAGTAAAACCCTAGCTTTAGATCACTAAAAAAGTATTTAGTGGCTCATGGAACTGTCCAAAAGGCTGAATTGCTTAGATTCCCCTATTGAGCATGCCTTTGCCGGCAGTTGACTATGGAACCATACAACTGCTTGTTGATTTGGTTTCTTCAGGTTATAATTTTGTGCATGCTCCTGTAATAAAAATCGTGTTAGTCAAAATGTTGACATTGACAACAATGAAAAATTGTAATTTATTTTCATTTCGGATCACCTATGCTGTGTAGTCGTTTTTCAAATTATCCAGAGGGGTGCCACTGGGTGCGTCAAATAGCTCAGTCTCCTGGAACTCCAACCTACCCTCGCTCTTTCGGGTGGTGGCACTCATGTCCTGAACGCACACACGACCGCCTACATGCACGTACACAGACGTATCACAATTTGTCATTGAGAAAAATATAGTTTGAATTAAAAATTCAATTTTTTTTACTACATTTGGTAATGATAGAAAAAGAAAGCTCTCGTCTGAAAATTTTTCTGCATTTAGACTCATGAAAATGCTATTTTAATTTATAGTTAGCAGGGGCAATGAGCATTGTTCGCCAAATCGGGCCCAGCACGAAAAAAACCGCCCGGAGTTTTTTCGGGTAGGCCCACTTGAAAAAACCCGCTATGTCAGTAAAGTGGGTTTTTTCGAAATTTATTGCATATTGAAAATATGTATTTCAGAAACAAATTAATAAAACGAATAATTTGATCCATACTGAGCCTAGAAATTGGTATTGATCAATTAAGTTATAATATTTAGTCCTGGTCAGTTCCTGGTGCAGAAATTGCCTTCATTCTTTCATGACAAGGGTATTAAAAATAAAAGAGCATGTGAGTTTCGCTGATTTGTTTTTTTTTTTTTTTTTTTTTTAAATGCTTAAAAGATTTTAAAAGAACAATAATTATTCCAATTGATATAAATTAATTCAGTATCAATTTAAAATATAACATCAATTTAAAAAATTCAATATCACAATGCTTTCTGCAAATTTGTCCAAGATTTTTGAGAGGTTACAGTGACCTTTCTTCAGGGGAAATCTATGAAATGTAAAAGTAGGTGTACAATGTTCGAGTAGGGAATGATATTAAAATGATTCTTGAAAAGCCCAGGGTTTTTCATCAAAACCCTAAAAACCTGAGTTTTTAGTCAAAAACACAGGCGGGCTGGGCTTTTTTAAAAAAAAACGGGTTTTTTCAAACCATGGCAATGGGAGCAATCACCCCTCCCTTGAGAGACTCACCACTGAGAAATTTCCAACATTGAAGCTCAAAAAAGGCATTTTTAGATTCTTTGATGCAAGCAAGAATGAGACCTAGCATGGCTGCCACACTTCCGTCTGGCGGACGGAATTCCGTATTCAGTAAAATGTCGTATCATTTGGGAATTCGTTTGTGAAAAAATAAAATGAAGCTTTAAAAAATATCTCATTCAGATTTAAAAAAAAAAAAAAAGCAACTGCTTAATCCCTTTCTCTCTGGGTGCACCTTGAAGACTAGTAATTATATAAATTATTTCAATCATTGTTATATTAATCTAGAAAATTATGTTAAAGCTGTTTTTTCCAGTGCGTCTTTTAGCCAAGAATCTCTTACCTGAAACAATTTTTATTATCAAGAATCTTTTAACGCGTGAACTATAAAAATAGTTTTATTTTACAGTTGATTACAACATATAAAAGCAACATATTTGGGCGTTAAACATCAGACATATTACGCGCAGGGTTGCAAAAAAGCCGGCTTTTTTTAAAAAAGGCCAGACCGGCCGGCTTTTATTAAAAAAGCCGGTCTTTTTTGGCCTTTTTTAAAAAAAAGCCGGTCTTTTTTGGCCTTTTTAAAAATATTATACTTTACACTTATACTTTTGACTTCTATGCATTTTAATCAGGTAACCCATATCAATTTAAGCAATAAAACAATACTTTTGTGAAATGATAAAAGAAATATTTACACAAAAACTGCAAATCATTATAAAACATCAAATAATGTCATAGCATATCACTGCTGGAATAGTTGGTTTGAATTTGAATAAAATGCAAAGAGCGAACTTCCCTTTATTTAAACTCTGCTGAAAAGAAAAATATTAGAATTGTCTGAAGACACATGTCAATTGGACAAAAAAGCCCATCCTGCACTATTTGTAAAATGATATGAAATTATCATGACCAGCACTCTTTAGTGAAAGCAAGCCATTATCTCCCTTCCTAGAAACTATGGCCCCTTAATAAAAGGGAAGGCAAACTCTGTGTCCTTAAGTAATAACAGGAGTCTCAGAATTCAGTAGAGGCTTGTGCGGAAAGAAAGGGTGAGATATCATTGGGAACAATCCTTCAAATTGAGTGACAGGAGCAGGGAGCACCAATGTATATAAGGATTAAAAGTTTAAAATCAAGATAAAAAGCAGGTGGCTGCACATAAATTGGTCTTTTTAAAGTGTTTTAAATCAAAAAACCAGTCAGGTTTTTTTTTTTTTTTTTTTTTTTTTTGACCTCTTTTTAATCAGATATCTCTGATTCAAGTACTTCCCTCTTCCCTTAAACAAGTGCTTTCAAAACTCTTGAGTTACTAAACTAGCATTTCCCGCTGCCATGTTGCCTAAAGTAAAAATTTTAAAAAGACTGTTGCATCGACCAGTTTGCTCTTTTTTTTTTTTTTGCACTATTATTTATGTATACAATAGTAAAAACATTACTTCTGAAATCTGTATCATTCCAGTAGAATTTAAATTCATTCACTAATATAGACCTGTTGGTTTCTATGTATACATAAAAAACTTTTTATTTTTTAAACAATTGTTTTTCAATTAAGAAGCAGATAAAAAATTTTGTGACTTAAAAAGAGCAGAAAAAAATATAAAAGTTCATTGTTATTTCAAGACTAAACCAGATAACTGCTAACAACAGCAGCAGAATGTGAGCTTTTGAATACTTTGACGAAAATTCATTTACGACCATTTACATTCCATTGAACAAGACTAATTACCTGATATAGAACAATAGCTTTATTTTTCTATTTTTGTAACAACTATCTAATTTTTAGTCTTGTGTCATGGAATTTGTCAACAGAGCTGTAATTGTATTAATAATATAATTTTTATTGTAAGTAAATTAAAATAAAACACCACAAAAAAAAAAAAAATCCTAAAAAAGCCAGAGTTTTTAATAAAAGCCGGCCTTTTTTCCTAAAAAAGCCGGCCTTTTTTAAGTGGTTTAAACCAAAAAAAGCCGGCCGGCTTTTTTTGGCCCGGCTAAAATGTATCAACCCTGATTACGCGCTAACATGTTTGTGTAGCGAAATGACACCAAGTGCTTTTCAGTCTTGGTAATTTTTTAGAGTGGCAGCCATGAGGCCTAGGTCTAGCTTTCTGCTCAGGATATGTTTTACAGTTGAAGTGCAAAACACATGAGGTCAACAGCTGTAAACCAAAATGTGTATTAAAGGGTATGCAATATAATCCATTGCCTCGCCCTTGAAACATTTCTAGATCCGCCTTTGATCGTTAGTTAGATGTTTGAGTGCCAGAAATTGATGTACTGCTCGCCTTTCTAAAGACACATTTGAAAATTATTTTTATTTCTTAAATTCATTTGTTTATTTACCATAAAATAAGTTTATTCATGTGTAACAAAATCTCTTTCTAATTACTTTTCTCTCTTACAGGAGATGTGCAAGAGCCGCCATCTAAAGCTGGAGAAACTGCAAAACCTCCGACTAACAATGATTGGATTTTCAAGTTCAGCGTTGGAGGCGGTGGTTCAAAAAAGTAAAAAAAAAAATTTTTAGTCAACTTTCTGGGATTAAAGTGCTATTAGAGGGGTGGGTGTCTTCGATTGTTCGAAAAGAGCCGGTTTTAATGCAACAATTATTTTTTTACATTTAAAAAATCCAATGTGAGGTCACAGAGTCTATGAATCATTGGCATCATATGACATAGAAAAGTCATGCTTATTTTATTATTAGTACTTAAAATTTCAAGCAATAGCTAAAATAGATTAACCCTACACTGCATAGCGTTGCCAATTGGATAGATAGACTATTTTTCCTTATGACCATGCACAAGGCCACTCAAGCATAAAAAGCAAATATTAGGAATCTTTAAAGCAAATATAACCTTCTATTCTTAAAATTATTTTTTTAAAAATATGTTCCAATGTTTTCTTATGACACTAAAAAACATATACAGTCGACGCTCGTTATAAAGACCATGCCATTGTAAAGACCAGTTGGAAAAGCCCCAACTTGATTCCCGAAACACAATAATTCTACCTGTAATAGCGACCACCCGTTATAAAGACCTATTTCTTTGGAACAGAGATGGTCTTTATATCGAGAGTTGACTGTATTTGTCTTTCAAAGAACAAAAAAATCATCCAGTGTAGGGTTAAATGCTGTGGTTTGTAGTAGTTCAACTTTTAGAGCATTGTTGAGTTGCCTCGTACTTGAGTTGAAGTGTTGTACATCATTATTTTGCATCTATAATTCAGCAAAATAACTTGACATTAAAGCAGCCCAGTGGCAGAAAATATCTTGAAACTTGAAATTTTGGCACAGTCACCGAAATTTGGGCTTTTATCATTTCATTATTTCAGGATCCATCAGATCTAAAATTTAATACCAAGAATATATTGCTGTTGTAGGCATACTATAATGATGTACAGTAGACGCCGCTTAATGGGATCACATTTGGACTCGAGTGGTTTGATAACAATAGCCGATTAATTCTAATAAACGACAAAACTTGAATGGTGATTTTTGTCAATTTTCATACGAGTCTTTTCAAGTACATGCAACTCTTTTACATTTAGTCTTATAAGTGCTTACAAGTCCTTATTTGAGTGCCCAAAGTCCTAAGAAGTCCTTATTTTTATTCTAAAATCTATATCAAAAATTAATTTTCTGTTTTCCATTATTCCAAAATATTAGATTTTCATTTTTCTAATCGAAGACTTACGACACACGTCATCACCCTCGGCGCTCTTCTCCGGGCGTCAAATAAAAACTTCCATCACTTGATCCAGCCCATTCAATGGAAGCTCCTCAGCATCTGTACGTATCCTTTTCTGGAGTACACTCCCTCATATTGTGGCTGAACTCAAGGAAAGGATGCTTACATCTGTGGAGGAACTCCTATTGAACGGGCTGGATTGAGAGATGGAAACTTTCATTCGACTCCTTCAGAAATTTGCTGACCATGATGGCGACCATAGGTGTCATATTCGAAACTAAGTAATGGCATGAATAGTGTTGTAAATAGCGTACATTTTTCTCTGCTTTCTGTGTTTGCTTCAGTAAACTTTTCAATTTGTTTCCAAGTTCTGCCTTTTTTATATTTCACGATTCATTACGCTGTACTGAAAATAAAACTGAATTGATTACGATAATTAAGTAGTATAGTGCCCACCGTTTATTAAAATCACATTTGTTCAGAGGTTATTTGTTTTCATTAAGTGGCTGGTTTTATAAACAGTCATATATAATATTACAAAAAGAAAAGGTTTAAAGTTTAAACAAAATAAAAAATAAATTAAGACAATTATCTATATTTTAAGTTAAATTAATTAAAACATAGTTTGAATTTAACCTATTTGTATAAAGTACACTTTTAAAATTACACAAGAGTTTTAAAATATTGTTGTTTGAGAAGCAGACTTTGAAAGTAAAGATTCAACATCATTTAAGAGTTTATAAAAGTTCTTGTAACTTTCAGTATTTCCTCTTCTTTGCTTTAAAGTGCACCAAATGACAGCAAGCACTTTTCTAACATCATCTGAAGGAGGCAAATTTGGCACTATGACTGAGATTTCTTCATCCTCAGAGACCAATTTTCCACTTAGTGGTGTGACATGACTCGAGAATTTATTATTTCTGTTGCAATTTCAGTCGGATTTCTCTCCTGATGTTTGCAAATTATCATCTGCCGAAACATACTGCTAAAATTGTTCATCAATTACATTTTCTTCTTTGTTGACTATTTCCGCTATGAAACCGTATTTAACATATTCTCTCTGAAAGCTTGATTTTATAAAACGATGCTAATAAGTTTATTAAAGGATGGTTTTAACATGTTTCGATAAGTAATGATTCTGTTCTTCCAAATTTGATTTATAATCTAGCGATTTTATTAGTGGCGGGCACTGTACAATGTATCCTATCAAATTATACTATGTGATTTTTTTCTCTTTCTAGGGGAGGAAAGAATCCTTTCAGTCCCGATGATGGAAATCAATATGCTGCCTACTTAACATTTGGAGCGTTGGGGATTTTAGGATTAGTTGCTTATAACGAACTACGATACAAGGAAATAACGTGGAAGGACTTCTGTAATCAGCATTTAGCAAGGAACATTGTAAGTATTTAATTGGTTAATTAATTGAAGAGGGGATAAAGAAGAGCATGCTACTTGGTATTTATGCGACTTAGGATTTTAAGTTAATTAGAAACTAATCTGAAAGTAATTGCAGCATTATTTAGATTTTTATTTATTATTATTTTGTGTTATTTTCATAGTAAACTACTAATCTTTTTTTTTTTTTAATTAGGTTGAGAAGCTTGAAGTTGTGAATAAGAAATGGGTCAGGGTAAAGTTCATTCCTGGTAATCAGATAGACAATGTAAGTTATCAGTTATAAATATGTTTCATAAACTGTGAAGTTTTTTCAATTTACCTATTGCCTTTATTGGAAATGAGATAGAGAATGTAAGTTATATCACTTAAAAATATGTTTTATAAACTAGGAAGATTTGTTTTATTTTGATAATTACCTGTGTTATATTGTGCCATTGAACTTTTCCTTTATGTTTAATTACTTGTAATCTACTATTTGAATTTTTGTTTTTCATTCATTGCTTATAAATTTATGATGAATGCTATCACAAGATTTCCCCCCCCCCTCTTTTTGTACCTGTTTTAAGGAACCATAAAGAGCAGTCCTTGGTTATTTCTTCAAAACTGACTATGGTCAGTTCATTCGCTAAAATTAGCTATGTAACAGATTAAAAATACTGCTTACAAAGAAACCTCATTAGTCGAATAATGAAAAACATCTAAAAGGCTAGGTGAAACCTTTTTGATGCATAAATCATTTGCTACTACCCATTGTTGGAACTTTTAAATTACAAAGTACTTGATTGTAATTCAACAGACTTTGTCAACCATTCTAGATCCATTGATTTTCATGTGACAAAAATTACTTTTAAACAATCAATTTTCTTCTCCAACTGCTCTCAGTTGATCATATCTTTGTCATGGCTAACCTCAAATAATTTTCACATTTTACATGTATTTAGTGAATAGGATTTATATTGGTCCTTGAGACATATTCAAGTTTGCTACTTTATATCTGAAACAATTGGTGGTTTGTTGCTCTGATTAAGAAATTTTAATATTCGTCCTGGTACAATATACAATATTTTTATTTTTAAAATTTTTTTTGCCTTTATTTGTTTTTGTAACGTAAATAAGCAAAAAGCTTCGACAACCAGACAATTTTTTCTGCACACCGGTGCTGGTCTGTCAGACCACCGGTTGAGACTCTCCAAGTTAAGCCAATACGTACGGAGTAGTGCTCCTATTTTGATAACATTTCTTTATTGGTTTTCAAATGTATGTAACTGCTTTTGATACAGTGCTTCTAACTATGTCATTGTAATCTAGTATTATATTTACCAGAAAAAATATTGGTTTAATATCGGCAGTGTGGACACATTTGAAAGGAATCTAGAAAATGTGCAACTGGAAATGAATATAGAGCCTTCAAATTTTGTTCCTGTTGTATATAAAACTGAGCTTGATGGGTAAAGTATTGTTTTGTGCTGTTTCTTGTCAATGTACTCAGTGTTAGAAATAAGCTGTCGTTAGTCGTATTTTGCGACCAAAATTTTCCATTTGACGCCTAAACACCCAAACCCAGGCGCCTAGTTTGACGCCTAAAGATTTTGGAATCGCAGAAAGCCTTTCTTGTCTGACTCATCATGATTGACGAAAAGGATTCTACATAACATAACTTTTTTTTCTTCGAGCAAACAATAGCTCTAATAATTGCCTACATGCTAATTATTATTTGATTTTTTGTAATATTTTTGAAAATTTGTTTAGCTTTTATGATTTTATACGGATAATCTTTATTTTTTCCAATTCTACTAATGAGTTTTACCTTTTTAGCAATTCATCGAAAAACTAGCAGTTTTTTTTAAATCAAATTTCAGCCATTTTTCTGAAATTTGTGACAAATGGATTATTCCAAAACTAGCGATTTTTTTTTTTTTTACAATCCAACTTAACATTTTTTTTCCAAAACTTTTGATGACTGTTTTGTTTGGATTTTAATATTGATAATGACTGATTAATTCAGACTTTGATGATTATCATACTTTTTAAAAAGCATTTAGAAAGTGAGTAAAAGAGTATCCTCCACCCTTAATTTAGAGCTATTTGAGAGAGTAACTGCACAATCCTGAGTTAAGACGATAATATTGCTAGTCCTACTGAGTTAGGCTTTCTGCCCTTATAGTTTATATACATTTTGTTCCCCTTCTCCTAAGAGACAGGTCTAGCTCTTTAGAAAACATTTTGCTCGGCTCTTTTTTAATCACTTGCAATGTTTTTGTCTATTTTCCTTTAGAGAATTGCCCTTTCACTTTAAAAGTTATTTTAGACACCAATGCCTTATCATTTCTATTTAATGAAGAATGTTTTTTCCTATCAGAAAAGTACATTCTGCCTTTTTCAGAACTCTTCTGAACTTCTTAGAAAAAATTCATGAATTCTCACTTTATGATTTTGGCAGGTATGTTTTCATTATTTAGAATCATCCAAAATAAACTAGTAGGGCATTGCCCCCCCCCCCCCTCGCTCCCCATAAATCCGTCCATGTAGTTGCTGCATTTTTCCTGCTCTATTTGAAGGGTTATCCACTGTTCTGGAAAGGGGAGAGACAAAGGATACTAGAACAACACTATGAAAGCCCACCCCCCTAATTAAATGAAAAAAAAATACATAGTAACGTCGCGATATATCGGCACATCGCGATGTTATACTGGTGATGTATCGCGATGTTAAAATCTGCAACATCGCCCAGCACTAGTCTGAAGCAATAACATTTTATACCATGCTCATTTTCATACATTGCCAGAAACATATCATACATGGATTGTGTTAGTGTTGCATTTCTGTTAAAAAGATTTTTTTTTTTAATTCTGATTATATTTGAATTTTTTAAAAAATGTCGCCTAGATTGTTAATTTTAACGCCTAGAAATTGATCCTAGGAGTCACAATGACGCCTAGACTAAAATTTCTATTTCTGACACTGAATGTACTTTATATTTGTGAGTTTAGAAAAAATGCTACAAATAATTATCCTACTATAAATTATGTTTTGGTTGGGTACTATACATTTTTCTGATGTGTCTATCCATACAACTTTTTCCAGAGCTACCCTAGTGGGAGGTCACTGTGACCTCTCCAAAACTTTCCTTATCCTGCAAATTTTGTCTTACAATGCGGTAAACTTGGAGAAAATATTGTTTTTTTTTTTTATTGACAGTTCATAGATTTTCTCAATGTGTATAAGTATGAATGTAATACCGATATTATACCATTCGAAAAACTCGGAACATCATTCTCTAAATTGAGAATCCCCCCCCCCCTTTCCAATTTGAACTTGCGGCATCCCTGCCTTTTTCATTCCTGTCAAGTTGCAGCTTGGCAATGCGACAGATATTTTAAAACAAAGTTGGAAAACTGTATCGATTGCTATTATACATATTAGACAATCTGTGATTAAAGATAACCCTTTATGTAACATATTTTTAATCAATTAACTGAAGAAAGCATGACTTGCAGTAGATGATGAGCAAATTTTTGACATAACACTACACAAACTTTTGAATATTGAAGCTAAGGGGCCTTTTTTTGTTGGAGGTTGCATTTAATAGTCTTGAACAATGTTACACTACTTGTATGCTCTTTATTCAGTCTCGTAATATTTTAAAGTTATCGTGATGAGTGTCAGTAAAGTGTGGTACTGTATAGTGCCCCTTCGACACATTGAGTTATGACCTTGAAGATATTTTTCTTTATTTTTTTGTTCTGGGTTAATAGGAAAGGGTAATTGGCATTTAATTGAGTTGGGTTATTTTTGTGGTCGCTTTGCAAGCGTATTTCAACTCAAATCTGCGACAATTACCCTTTCCTATTACCTAAAAAGAGAGAAACATTGTCATGGTAAAAGCTCAACTTTTCAAAGATAGTTTTGTATTGATATTTGAACTAGCTGTCGTGGCCGTCACGAAACTTTCTTCTATATCTATCTTATGAATTCCAGTTACAAAATAAAATACGTACTCGCCCGAATAATTGGAAACAGCACCAATTTCCCAATTATCGTAATAACCCTGCAAATGCAGAATCAATGAGCGACATTGGAAATCATTACAAAAGCCTTGTTTAGATTTAATTGCAAACATTTTATTTGTTAGTCAAAAGAAATTGGCAATAGTTAAAAATTTCAAATCATTGAAAGTTTTCAGCTGTTTTGATAATTAAATGGCGTGAAAGCGATTTTTTAATGAATTAATTTTTCGCATTGTTGACTAAGCGCAAAAATCACCCCACCCTCCCCCTGGGGCGATTGGCGCCAAAATTTATTCGATGCTTGTTTCCATATTGGGTTAGTGTTATTCCAAATTTCATTCAAATCGCAGCAATATTTCCCGAGATACAGTAGGTGCAATGACAAAATAAGCACTTTTGATTGCTCCACCCCCCTTTGAGATATTGACACACAAATTGAATCAGCACCTGTACTCAATAGGGTATACCTATGGACCAATTTTCGTTTGATTCCGCCGGTTACTTCCTTAGATATAGCAGTCACCCCCGCGCAGAACACGTGCGATTGCTCCACCCCCCTTCGAGATATTGACAAACAAATTAAATCAGCACCTGTACTCAGTAGGGTCTACCTATATACTAATTTTCGTTTAATTCCGCCGGTTACTTTCTGAGATATAGCAATCACCCCCGCGCAGATCACGTGCGATTGCTCCTCCCCCCTTGGAAGAATTCGCTAAAAAAAGTCAGGTGCACCAGTTCACATAGTGGTACATATGTGCAAAAATTTTTGTTCGATTTCATGCAGTAGTTTTTGCTCTAGCGCGGCCACAAAAACTGGTCACACACATACAGACTCACACACAGACAGACAGACACACAGACAGACACACAGACAGACATTTTCCAAAAATGGTCGAAATGGACTCAGCGCACCTCAAAACGTGCAAATCCGTCAAAATTCGACATTCGAAAATTTTCACGAAACCAATACTTTCTTCTATATATTAGATATAGAAGAAAGTAAAAAGCTTAAAATTAGAAATGTTGTCATTTGGGCAATTCCAGGAAACATGGGAACTCGGTGTTAAAAAAAAATGTTGAAAAATTGTCTTAATTTTTTTTGGAGGTTCTCTATATTGATTGAAGTTTACAAATTAGAAAAAAGAAACTTCAGGTGAATCATTTTCTTTTTGTAAGAGAGCTTGTTCTATGGGCTCACAATCTTGTAAAAGTCTCTCTCTGCTAGACACAATTTTAAACGAGCATATTTTATTGGTTTAGCCTGTTTCCACAATTTAATTGCATTTTTTCCTGGCAGATTTATTCGATAAGAAAACAATTATTAACAGTACATTTTGAAATTTATTCTTAAAATAATTTTTTTAAGTAATTTTTAAAGCATTAAATTTTGTGTAACGTGAGTCACGAAAACTTAATTTTTTTAATATTTCCAAATTTTAGAGCTTATAAATGAAATTTTTTTTCCTGTTTCTCCTACTCATGTACATTACAAAAAATAATTTATTGGCCAATTTAGAGTTTTTTGCTTTTTTATTCAAAAAATAAGGATGTTTATTGTGTAACGTGAGTCACGCGAAAAGTGAGTTACAGCCAATACAAGCTAATATTAACTTCTTAAAAGTATTTAATGTGCCCTAATGGTATTTTAGGGTCTAAAGAGAGGGTTAGCACTTGTATACACCTACATATAATTAATAATACTGATAAAATTAAACATAAAATGCGTAATTTTAATTCTTTTAGTGTTTTATAATCTTTCAATTAGTACACTGGGTCTCAGTTTTGGCCCTCAGCTTCCCAATGTGTAGCATGTGTGTTTATGCATGCAAATATTTTTCTTCCGCATCTAATAAAGGTTTTTCATTCCAGTAAAAGAAATTTTTTAAATATTTAACGAGTAACCGCAGAATGACAGAAAAGGTGCCGAGAAAAATTGAAGCAAGTAGGGAAGCACATTGCATGCAAACAGAAACATTGTCTCTGGATGAAAGAATGTCTAACGAGAAAAGTCGAAAAGCTAAGGATATTGTCTCTAGCAATTCAATATAAGCTGAAAAATAAACTTATGAAACTTTCAAAGGAAATTTTGGCTAAATTCAAACTTCTTAAATATCGCTTCAACAAGTATACAAATATGTAAATACACTAAGGAGGACTTGCCAAAAAAAGGAGAAATTCCGTTAATTCACCTCACAGTTAAACTGTAGTCATAAGTGAGTTACTCAATACTCATCCGTAAATATAATATACATTTGAAAAGAAGATTTCAATGTCCACCGAACTCATGCTGAAAAAATTATTTATCCCAAGAAAATCTAAACGAAAATGATTTTAAAAAGTAGCTTGAGCGAGAGAAAAAAAAATATTTATACATGTAAAATTGGAACATAAGAGAAATTTTAAAAAGCACGGTCAACATCTCACTTGCTCTTATTTGAGATGCTTAAAATTTAATTATTCATCAGTAGTGGTTGGATGAGAAAAGTAAGTACTTTGAAGAGCCTACTTCTGACAGCAGTCAACTAATTTTACAGCCATTATGCAACATTAAATGCTATGATTGGTATCAGATGAAATGTGATGGTGTGTAGTATCCTGTAAAAGTTTTCAGATATATGAATTCAGAATTTGAAGTCAGTACAATGCAGCCACAGAGAAAATACGGGAAGTAGTATAAAAAAAAGACAAACATATATTTTGGAAAATTGAATTGATGAATCCACTCTGTGACCGTTTAGAGGAGTTAGATGGCAGCTGCTAAGGAAAATTTTAACCCGAGGTCTATGGGACAAAAATTCGTGCTGCGAAAAATTGGCCGTTAAGAAAGGTGGCCGCTTTGTAAAAGTGACCGCTCAGAGAGGTTTTACTGTATTTAAAACTGATCAACTGAAGAAAACAAGCCATTAAGCATTAATTTTAATTGAATTTAAGTGAAGTCTCTCAATAAAATTTTCAAAATAAGATGTAAAGTAAAAGACTAAAACGGAGATGTAACGTGAGTCACGAAACTATGTAACGTGAGTCACGCTCAACATATTGATTAACTTAATTAGTGACTGCAGAATGAACTTTATTTTCGTATATATCATAACTTAGAAACATATTTTGTGCCATGAAAAGCAGTTTTTAAATTTTATGATTCTGAAAGAGCAGGAATCCTAGGTTTTTAATTATCCAAAAAACTTGAGTTCCTTTTTTTTTGTAACGTGAGTCACGATGCTATATTAAGGTTGAAATACCATCTATTTCTGTTGAAATTTAAAATGCTGACATCCATAGGTTCTTACTGCATCCCAGATGACTGTCAACAGCTTTATTTAAATCAGGCATGCTTATTTCTTTTATATATATAACATTTACTTTTGTAAAATCACGTCAAATTGTAACGTGAGTCACGTGGAATAGCCCATTTATATATAAACCTTTATGGTGATTCCACCATAATAGTGTGTACGTCATTTGTGCACTATTTTCTCTTTGCAAAGTTCTTTTTCATCATCTTAGTATGAAAAAATGAAGCAACGACGTAATATTATCTTATTTTAAATCCTCTTATAAAACAAGTAACGTCTGACAATATCAATTTTTTGTCATCAGACACATTACATGTTTTAAAAAATTAATAACTAATTGAGTAAATCTGAGAATAAATCTGTGGCTTGGTTCTAAAAGGGCCAATGTCAATTTTTTCACATTCTGTGTTATTTACATCAAAAGTTTCCAGTTTAGTAAAACTCTAATTCTACAAAGACCAATGTCTATATAATATAATATGTAAAAAATTTCATATGATAAAATAATGTTTCTTTACACTAACAATAAACAAATACCAAAAAATAATAATGGGAATCTTAATATAAGAAAGTTATAGCATTCTGAAAAATCTCAAATATCTTTCATCGCCGTTTTCTCGAAACTAACATTTTTGACTTAGGCCCTTTTAGAACCAAGCCACAGAAATATATTGGACCTGTATTGTCTTATACTATCATGTTAAATAAGTTAATGTTAACCAATACTTGATTTTTTGATGCTGAGCTTATGAAAAAGAACTTCGAAAAGAAAAATAGTGTACAAATGTCACATGCGTTATCAGAGTTCCCACGGTCTTGAAAATCCTTGAATTTTATTTTGGCAACTTGAGGCGCTGGAGAAATACTTGGCTTTCCAATAGTTCCTTGAGAAGTATTAAAAGTACTTGATTTCTTTTATGAATTCTTGAAAATTAGAGAAAAAAACCATTCCATACTTGCCAAATTTTTGTGTATTACGTAAAAAGTTCTAGTACTTTTTTCATTTCATAGCCTGATTTTTTTTTTGTTTTGAAATCCAATTGCATCTGCCTCTAAAACTCATTCTCTTTCATTTTACAGTTAATTTCTTTCTTTGAAAAATTGATAATGTGCTTTTTCATGTGTAAAGTATGCAGATTTGTGGTCTTTGAATTGCCTTAAAAAGTGCTTGAAAAGTCCTTGAATATTTTTCTTGAATGAGAGTGGTTATAGTGGCATCACTCTTTAATGTTTTATGTAATTAGTGATATTTATTATATGATTGATGCATTGAAAATTTTTTGTTAACAAGATTTAACTAACTCATTGCCTTTTTATTCCTTAGGGCTAGTTTAATTTCATATCTCCCTGGCTTAGCTCTAGTCGGTTTCTTGTTTTGGAGCATGCGAAGATCATCTGGCATGATGGGAGGCTCCGGTGGTAGAAGGGTTGGTGGTCTGTTTGGCATGGGTGAAACGACTGCCAAACTTATCAATCCTACAGATATTGGTGTTAAATTTAGGTAATTTTCATGCATTGTTTTGTTTAATAATACAAATATACAGTCAAATCTCGTTACAATCAACTCAAAGTAACCTTTTTAATCAATTCATTTTCACCAGTTTTTCTTTTCCAAAAATAATACATAGCAATTTGTTTAAATATAACAGAACGGCCATCACAAATGTAGTTTGTCTTAGCAATAGTTTGTTTTACACACGTTTGAACTAGCCAGGGTTGATTATAATAAGCTTGTTATACATGTATTGCAATTTTTATTTTTAAAGTACTAGTTTCCGTACTTTTATTAGTGAAAGTGTTATGGGAAAGAGAACTTAAAAATAATGAAATAAGAATAAAGCTTAGTTACAATTTTTTTTATTATCTTATGTAATACTTTATAAACTTTTCCGAATTTACCATTATTTGTATGATTTTTAACTTTTTCATTTTGAGGAAGATAGAAGTTTTTATGTTTTTTTTTACCATGGGAAACCTTTTGTCTGAAACTTGTGTTTCTTTTTCCTTTTGGAAAACTATGTTGCTGCCATACTTGTGTACTAGTGATATTACCTATACCTATGTAATTCGTTAAAAGTATTGAAGTGCAAATAAAAAAGATTTATTTGACTGAAAGCAGCCATATTTGCATATTTTAATGTTTGTGATAAAAGTACCAAATAGCAAGAGATTCACCATTACTTATTTATTTAATTTTCAATTGTTATAATATTACCTAGAATTATTTTAATCATTTTCTGTTGCTGTTTATGTGATTTATGTTGTTTTCCATTTGTGCAGAGATGTTGCTGGTTGTGAAGAAGCTAAAGTGGAAATTATGGAATTTGTAAATTTTTTGAAAAATCCACAGCAATATATTGAATTGGGAGCAAAAATTCCTAAGGTACGTTAATTTCAATTACATATTCTTTAAAAGCTGATGTTTTGGCATTAAAACTTCTTTTTCTGCTTGAGTCCTAATCTGATGAGTCCTAACGAAGACATAACCAAAATCTCTGAATAACATTATAGAGCTACTGCATAATGCATGTATTTCTGCCTTAGTTTTGGCCAATGTTTACTGATATATATTATAATATATATCTTGAAAAACCATGATATTTTGATATTTATTTTTCGAACCACTATATTTTCAGTATAAAAATTATAATAATTACATTATTAGTGCTCATTTAGTATTCAAATAACCACAAAGTGATACAATAGTTACAGGGCGAGGACTCAGTCACCTTTCTCACCTTTAGTCACCTTTTGAAATTTTGGTCACTTTTTGTCACCTTTTGGAATTTTAGTCACCTTTTTAAACCTTTCTTGAAATGTGTTTTAGAAAAATCCATTTTTGATTCATAAAATTTTTGAAAAGTTTGAATATTCTTTTTCTTACCTGAAAATAAATGGAATTTTGAAAAAAAAAAAAGCAAAAATATGTCATTCAACCATTAAAAAAAGTGTTTCAACTGTGGCTCATTCACAAAACAAAACCTTTCAGAAGAAACTGTTTAAAAGTTTCAAGAGGAAACAAAAAAAACAGGTGCACCTGTTCCAAGGATTATTTGGCAGGGTATTTTTTTTCTTGAAATAAAATTCTGTTGGTGATTTGCATAGAGATGGGAGAAAAATAGTGTCAAAGTTCTTTTCTTTACTGTTATGTTCTTATCTCTTTTCTGCTATACCCCCCATCTTCCCAAAAGATAAAACTCACTGCTGTTTTCACTCCTTTTCAAATTTACTTTCATGTTCTAACAAATGCTTTTTCTATGCCATACTGCAAGTCTCTTTGACCTTGAAGCATGTGTGTAAGGCATAATTGGAAAAATACCCTTTAATTTGTAGAAAAAATGTAATGCAAAAAAGAAAATATCAGGAAGAAAGAAGTTATTTGGGAAACATCTTTTTTTCTTTTAATTTACAGATTTTTTTTTTCTCATTTTCAGAAGTGATTTATTGCAATGTGCTTTTTACACTTAATATTGCTGTGTTTTTTTTACAAATATTGATGGTCTATGTGATATTATTAAGTTATGATCCAATAATGGATTATTAATATGATAATATAAAAAATAATTACCTTCTTTTATGTAAAAGAGTATAATATTCCTTTTTAATCTATACCGTGAATAAGGGTTACTTGGGACCCTAAGGGGTTACTTGAGCCCATTACAGTAACATGATAAAATCTTGGTTTGGTACTTATTAGTTGAAGACTTACACGTAGTTCCTCGTTTCTCCGCTAGGTATAAGCACTGTGCAGTCTCTAATGCCAGTACCAAGCTCAGATTTTATCATTTTACTGTAGGCTCAAGTAATCCTTGGGGGTCCAAGTAACCCTTATTCAGGGTACATTAAATTATTAGCAATGTAACAATTTTAATATAGATTAAATCTGCCTAGTCAAATATTAAACATTAATTTGAGGTCTATATATTATAATAATGATGTAAGAAAATAAAACAGTGAATTGAGGACATTTACTTGTTAAAGACTGGTTTTCGCCGATTGAAAATATCAGATACATATCAAAATATCAGATATTTTCGAAAATATGATATTTTCAAACCTTGGTTCTGGCTTAGGGATAGTAACTTACTACTTTATGCTCTATTGAAATTTAAAATGTTTTATTTTCACCACAGGGTGCCATTTTGACAGGTCCTCCTGGTACAGGGAAAACTCTGTTAGCGAAAGCAACAGCCGGAGAAGCAAACGTTCCTTTTATTACAGTTTCTGGATCAGAGTTTCTTGAAATGTTTGTCGGTGTCGGTCCCTCTAGGGTAATAATTTCATTTATTTTATTTTATATTTAGTGTGTAATATGATATTTTTCTTAAACTAAGTTTTCAAATGAAAGCAATGTACAGCGAGGAATTTTTCAAACTGAGACTTAGAATTCTGATTGATAGTTTTTCTAATGCTATAATTAATATAATAGTTTTATCCAATTGATCTTGAATAGTTCAATCAATTATTTCGTATTATAAAACTTTCACTGAGATGATGATGATAATTATAATGTAAAATTTTCAGGAAAAAAAGATTCGTTTTGCATTCCATTTACGATTTCAGCCTTTGAAACACTCTGCTTTTTTGTTGTGTGCGAAAAACATTTTTTGGATGATCTTTCATGATTAATGGTTTTAATCTTGCATAAAGTTCAAACATTTTACTTCTGTAATCTTAAAAATCAGGCGCACCCCAAACTTAAAATTTTAGAAGGAAGAGAATTTTCAATTCATCAAATAATCTTAACTTCTCCAAATGATATAGATACTGGCATCTAATGACAACAGATAGTCATCTAATCATATGATCTGAAGCATTGTTATGAAAAAAAAATTTTGAAATGTAATTTTGCACTGCTGTCTCCGAATTTGCCGAATCCTTAGACAAAATTTGTCAAATAAGGATTTTTTAAGAGGTCACATTAATAAAAAAAATAAATTAGTGCAAAAACTGAAAGTTTTGAAGGATGTAATATTATAAATATGATCTGAAACACTCCATAGCTTTGTTTCAGATATGAGAAAAACTATTGTTTTTGAAATTTTAAATGTTTCTTCTCAACTGTCATAAAAGGTCTTGATTTCATTCATTACAGGTTCGTGATATGTTTTCTCTCGCCAGAAAAAATGCACCCTGCATTTTGTTTATTGATGAGATAGATGCCGTTGGTCGTAAAAGAGGTGGAAGAAGTTTTGGGGGTCACTCAGAACAAGAAAATACATTGAATCAATTGTTGGTTGAAATGGATGGTTAGTAATGCTTTTCTAGTTACTATCTGATGAATCTATTAATTTTTTTCATGATGTTTAAACATATTTTTGTGAGTAAACTTGTAAGCCACAAAAAAGTGCATTTTGAGCTTTCCTGAATCTATTTTGTTAAATTTGTCGTGACATGTGTGTATACACATATCTCGGTTCCGGGATATTTTATTTGTATAGGCGGGTATTTGTTTATTCGTTACTTGATTAAACGGGGCTGACAGTATATGGTTGCAATTGAGTATTTTTAAAGGGCTATTTATTCATTCATTTAATCTAATATTACTAACTGCAAAACTTGTTTTAATCTAATATGACCAACCCTGGTTGTTTGTTAAAAAACTTTTTTTTTTTTGCAGGATTTAACACCACTACCAATGTCGTTGTTTTAGCTGCTACGAATCGAGTAGATATTCTTGATCAGGCACTTTTACGTCCAGGACGATTTGACAGGCAAATATTTGTTCCTGCGCCTGACATCAAAGGACGGTAAATACCTTAAATTTATAACTACTTGTTTTATGCAATATATTTTCCTCTATGAACCCCACTCTATATCAACAGAATAAATCCTAACCTCTATTACCGATGTATCTTCCACCTCCTGCTTCATAAAATAACCCCAAGTAAATCTTTTGCCAGATTTGAAAGATTACTCATTCTGGTAACATATCAGCTAGTTTATCTGTCCACTTTAGGCGTGAAAAAAATCATTTCATCAAAATTAATTATATGTTTCTCATTTAAAAAAAAAATCTTAAATTTTGAACTCCACTAGGACCATGGTCCATATTGCCATAGTCCTTACACGCCCTATATGTGGAGAATATGGCTGTCTTTATTTTTAATAATTGCCATGCAAACTGTTAGTAAACTTATGTTTTTAAATCATAATAGATTTTGCAATCTGCAAAGCATTTTACTAACTCCTTTTGTAATTTTATCTTACTCATCTGTTTCAGAGCTTCCATTTTCAAAGTACATCTTCAGCCTCTAAAAACCTTAATCGACAAGCTGGATCTAAGCCGTAAAATGGCTGCTCTCACTCCCGGCTTTACAGGTAAGTTCTAGTATACCTTAAGTGTTGTTTAAAGCTGACAGTTTTACTGTTCATTATTTGTTTTTTCTATCAGATTGCTGAGCTGTTTTTGACCTAAATGAAAAATGATCATACAAGCTTTGTGCTAAATTATGATTAAATTGAAAAATTTTTCAATCATATTTTAGCACAAAGTTTTATTTAAAGCTGAACAGTTTTACTGTTCATTATTTGTTTTTCCAATCAGGTTTCTGAAGTGTTTTTATGCCTCTGTTTAGTGTGTTTTTACAGTTCTGTTCAAAAGCTGATTGCTTAAATCAGAAAATACTAATCCTGTTTTTCATCCCCAGGGGCAGACATAGCCAACGTGTGCAATGAGGCAGCTCTGATTGCTGCACGTGATCTGAACGAGTCCATCCACATGAAGCATTTTGAGCAGGCTATTGAAAGAGTGG
Organism: Uloborus plumipes; assembly: GCA_038373865.1. NCBI lineage: Eukaryota > Metazoa > Arthropoda > Arachnida > Araneae > Uloboridae > Uloborus > Uloborus plumipes. The sequence goes on along the minus strand of JAXGGA010007214.1, from coordinate 43,631 downwards.
TTGCAGGTGATGTCTCTAAATAATTCTTGTCTTTTTTTTTCCCCATTTATGATTCCCCTGCCCTTCCTCATTTATATCGCTTTATAAGACTCCTCTCATTTATATAGTTTACTAAGAACAAAACCAATCATTATTCTTACACATTCAAGGAATTAAAACTCTGAACTTGTGTTCAGATGGTGTTATTTTTCCCCCTGTGGGAGGGAAGTGAATAAATACCCTATTTAGTGATTCCTGCTCAAATTAACAATAGTTGTTTTAGTTTTTTTTAGTTGCATTCCAGGTTTTTTTTTTCTCCTCTCTCTCTCCTCTCATAGTTACATCAGGACCTAAATATTTTTAAGCAGATACTTTTTATTCTACTCAAAAGTGTTTTCTATTTTTCTTTTTTTTTCATCAGTCGATATTTACTGTATGTTTGTTATAAAAAAAGAAATTCTCTATTTCTTCAGTTTTAGGAATGCAGTCCAACATTTGAAACTTAGAGGGACATTTTTGGTTCATCTCTGCAATTTTTATGCAAAGAGGCATGATTTATATGCACGCAAACGACTTAATCAATTGTTAAATGAAAAATGATCAAATAAGTTTTGTGCTGAACTATGTTTGAAGTAAAAATCAACGTAAATAAAGCACAAATAAGGTAGAAAGTACAGCAAATAGCTATTTCAAGGCTACAATGGAGCCCCTTCCTCAGTGCAAGAAGCTCAGCAAACAACATGAAAGCTGTAAGAGAACTGAGCGCGAAGCACGTGTGCCCCGGTATTTATAACAAATGGGCGAGTGCGCTTGAACTCACGACAAAAGCGGGAAAACACCGACCAATCAGCGAAACGCCAGGAGAGCGAAGAAAAGGGGGGAAAACAGCAAAGGAAAGTAGGGGGAAAAAAGCGCGGGAGAAAACACTAGAAGACGAAATTATAAAAATTGCTTCCAGATGTCCGGGAAAAATGGAACACTGGAAAAATCATTAACAACAGAATGGGAATTTTTCCAAATATGGTAAGCTTCCCAAAAATCGAGGTCATAAACTGACGAACATTTACAAATAATTGTCCCGCGCTTTTTTCCCCCTACTTTCCTTTGCTGTCTTCCCCCCTTTTCTTCGCTCTCCTGGCGTTTCGCTGATCGCTGATTGGTCGGTGTTTTCCCGCTTTTGTCGTGAGTTCAAGCGCACTCGCCCATTTGTTATAAATACCGGGGCACACGTGCTTCGCGCTCAGTTCTCTTACAGCTTTCATGTTGTTTGCTGAGCTTCTTGCACTGAGGAAGGGGCTCCATTGTAGCCTTGAAATAGCTATTTGTTGTACTTTCTACCTTATTTGTGCTTTATTTACGTTGATTTTTAACTTCAAACATAATCAATTGTTGTTTAATATGAATTTTCTTAATTTGTGTTTATATGCCTTGACCCTGAATTGGTTACTTTTAACTGAAAATATTTTTATTTAAAAGAGAAAATCATACTCTATAGGTTAAATTTGCTGCAGTTAATTTCAAATTTTAGAAATTATTCATTTGTTAATAATTCAATTTATAGACAGACTAGCCGGGTACCCGGCCCTGCCCGGGTTTCTGCCGGGTATAGTGTTTTAGGGACACTCGTTCATGAATTTTTCAACATTAAAGTGCATCTATACACACAATGGCTACTTCTGTAAACAATGGCAATTTTTCTGACTGGACAAACTAAAAATCTGTATTACACACCTTAAATACAAATGCAAACTACAAATAATGTTTAGGTAAATCAGAAATGTTATAAGCTTGGTACAGGGTGCGGCGGAGAAACTTGCAGACTTGAAAAGTCAACTAAGGGAAAAGTACATCATGTATCAGTTTACTACTTTTTATACGATAAGGTACCCATTCTGAATTTTTATATTAGTTAGATTTAAAAACTACATCGGGAAGAATGACGGCACCTGTAAATGATGCACTTATGTACCTTAGATTTGTTGCACTCTTTCGAGCATATCGACTGATGGGATGTTGGTGATAGTAAGCCGGATGCTGTTCTTCAGGCGTTGCAAGGTCCGGGGCCTGTCGTTGTAAACGATCGATTTGAGATACCCCCATAAAAAATAGTCACAGAGTGTCAAATCGGAAGAGCGGGCTGGCCATGGTACGTCACCTTTCAAGGAGACGTTATCACTCAACTGGTTAACCACAGCAAGTTTGTAGGGATGAAACTGGAGTTCGTTGTGAAGAATTCGTCTCAGTGTCCAATCAAAAATCCCCAAAGCAGCAGTGTGTTTACGCGCCGAACGACTGGGAGAGCGCAAAAACGACTCCCTCACTTTTTCGACGTTTTCTAGGGTTCTGGAAATCTGTTGACCTCCTGGGCCTCTGTTTGCCACATTCTCACTTTACCTGAATGTTTTCACCCACAAAACAGTCGATTCCCAGCCAGGAATGGGAACAACGGGCTGAATTTTGAACCGAGTTCGGAAGGCACGTTTAGTGGCTACCACCGAAAGATTATTTGAAAAGTAAGATTTGGCGGCGAACGTTCGTTGCTCTTTTGTCCAATGCATGGCGACAACTAAACTATGAGATAATAAAATTTCAGGACCCTCTCTTTAAAATGAGACGCTTTCCACTCCTTTCTGACCACTCCTTGCTAATTAGCATCCCATTAAAATCAGCAAGTTTCTTTGTCGCACCCTGTAAAATCAATCTCACGGGAGTCAAGTATTTCCAAACATTACACGTAAAATAAGTCCCTTCATTAGTTTATATCCTTGTGACTACATTGGTGAAAACAATAACTGTTGCCTAACTGTTGCCAAAATCAATCATCTTTTTATTTAGTCTCATTAGCGATTATTGGCACAGATGAATCTAAATATCCTAAGAAAGCAATAAATTTCATACTTACTCCAGAGAAGCCATGGCTCACATTTTCATTATGATCACCATTAATATTGTTGTTACCAGGCAACAAATTTTTGCAAAAATAGACTGAAAATTTAATCATTTAATGGGGAAACTATATGAAATTTACTATTTTCCATAATAACTTTTTTAAACCAAGATTTTTAGAAATAAATTATAGCTTATCCTGCTCCCTGTTACTGCAGCTATCTACGGTGAAAAAATGGTTAAAATCGGTTCAGTAGTTTTGAAGTTTACCCCGGACATACGCTTACAAAAGTAGTCTTTTATGTATATAGATGATCAGTGTGAACAAAGTCCTTCTGTTTATCATAAAAAAAGCTTGTTTCACAGGATAATATTTACATTAAAACAAAAAGATGTTTTTTCTTTTTTTACACTTTATTAAAAACATCTTATTCATATCTTTGCTCGTAAAATAAAAAGGTAAACTTTCATTAACAGGCATGGAGAAAAAGACTTCTGTTCTACAACCCGAGGAAAAGCGAACAGTAGCCTACCATGAGGCTGGGCATGCAGTAGCAGGTTGGTTCCTTGAACATGCAGATCCACTGCTCAAAGTGTCCATTATCCCCAGGGGCAAAGGTTTGGGGTATGCTCAGTATCTGCCTAAAGAACAGTACCTTTATACTACTGAACAAGTGAGACACTTCATTTATGAGAACCTATTTTTTAGAATCATTTCCTATAGTTTAAAAAAAACTCGGTGTTTTTTTTTTATATAATACTCGGATTTTGAATGAAAAACCTGGGCTTTTTCGAGTTTTTTCAAAAATCATTCTTATTTCAATTTTCATTTTAACCTAATGATAAGCTTGCTTTGCTACATTTATTTTTAATAGAGCTTTAAAATAGTTTTTAAATCAAGCATCTGTTTTTACTCATATTCAAGGTAAAAAGTATCAAAATTAAACAGAAAAAATATGAATTTGAAAGCAGTTTTTTTTCCCTAAAACATTGCCATGTAAAAATAAATCATTTACCTCTACTCAGAAACAAATTTTGTAAGTAACATTTTGTAAGAAGTGCTCCTTATAGTTCCAAACTACATTATGCAGTTTTCTTTTTTTTTTTTTTTTTTCAGTTTGTTCTTACAAACCCTGACTAAGTTTTAAGATAAAGGGGCATCATAAAGCATAAAAATTATCAAATACTCTCAAATGCTTCAAAATATTTTGACTCAAGGGTTGGAAATAAAAACAGCATTAAAAGAAGTAATTAAGGGACATTATAAACCTTGTCTCTAATAATACAAAAATATGTCATAAATATTCAGGTGTGGTTACAGTCAAAAATTATGGTGCAATCATTGCACAGGCTAGGTACTTTTAGCTAATTTTATGTGATTTCCGTACCGTTAAGCTGCATTTATAAAATAGATTCCCTGTTAGTTTATCATAGCATGTTTCCAAAGAATGCTAAATAATAGTAATTAATAATTAGTAAATTAATACAATTGATTTCAAAAATTATTGTATATTCTAATCTGAGTTTTTTTTTAAGTCAATCCATATGCAGTTTTACTTTCTAATGCTTAATAAATTGTAGAGAAGGGCAGATAGCGATTTCTGGCCTTGATGACGGGTATAGTTATAATATTTAGTTTGGTTCTGAAGTCAATGTTTTAAAATATAGCAGTAAACAGTGAATTCTGAAAAAAAAAAAAATACTTCACGGGGATAGTGAGTTTTTTGAAATGAGCCCACTCAAAAAAAACTTGTGCAGATTTTTCCCAGGTTTTAATTTGATTTTAAAAGTTTGAACACAGGTTTATTTATTTATTTATTTATTATTTTTTTTTATTATTTTTTTTTTTTTTTTGTGCGTGTGTGTTATGGTCATACTCATACGGTTTATAAAATAAAGTATTTTTGCGAATGCTTGTATCCCATATCTGTTGTCTGATTTTGAGCTCACTCTGTATCTTAGTTATTAGTTTCTCTCATAGTATAATTTCATTTCACATATTAACTAACAATTGATATTGATTTGAAATTTTGCTTTTATTTAGCTTTTTGACCGTATGTGCATGACTTTGGGAGGTCGCTGTTCAGAGCAAATTTTCTTCGGAAAAATCACTACTGGTGCTCAAGATGATTTGAGGAAAGTCACACAAAGTGCCTACGCTCAGGTTTGTTTTTGAAGCTCAATAAGTGCATGCAACATTATGTTATTAATCCGTTGAATTTGAAAGGCGGAGGGGGAGCTTTCACTTTGCAAAAGGATGTTGCTTAAATTATCGCGAAAAATATTTATGTTCTACTTTATGATGTGAAATTATATTGAAAAAATAACATTCTGAATGAAAGGTTAATGCACAACCTAATGAAATATTTATGTCCCACCTTATGTGCAAAATTATATTGTAAAATTGTGGCACACAGCTTTCACTTTACAAAAGGATACTACTTTAAATTGTTAAATATTTGCATTCTACCTTATAACGTAAAATTATACAGAAAAGTTAATGGCCTGAATGAAAGGTTCACACACAACCTAGTTAAATATTTATGTTCTACCTTATGTGCAAAATTGGGAAGGGCAGCTTTCACTTTGCGAAAAGGATTCTACTTTAAATTGTTAAATATTAGTGTTCTACCTTATAAGATAAAATTTTATTGAAAAGTTCATGGTCTTAATTGAAGGTTGATACACAACCTAGGTAAATATATATTTTATATGTAAAATTACATTGAAAAATCAGGAGTGACAGCTTTCACTTTGCAAAAGGATGATACTTTAAATTGTTGTTAAATATTTACTGTTCTACCTTATAAGGTACATTTACATTGAAAAGTTAATAGTCTGAACTAAAGATTTATACATAACCTAATTTAATATTTATATTCTACCTTATATGCAAAATTATATTGAAGAGTTGAGGAGGGCAGTTTTCACTGTGCAAAAGGATGCTACTTAAAATTGTTGTTAAATATTTGTGTTCTACCTTAAAAGGTTAAATCATATTGAAAAGTCAATGGACTGAATTAAAGGTTAATACAGTACCTATTTGAATCAAAATATACTTGCGTAAAGCGTGAATATGATTTAAAAAAAATACATATACAAATGTCTTAATACATTGTTTTTAAACCTAAGAGTGACCCATCTGTATTATATTATGCTTATAAATAAAAAGAAATTAGCTTTGGATTTCTTTTTTTACAAAATGGATGGCTTAAATGAAATAACAACAATAAAAATATTATGAAAGTTGAGTCTTTACAAGGCAATTTCTGATCATCCACTGAACTATTTTTACCGTAAAAAAACAATGGTACAAAACTTTTCGTATTTATAGGTTGTTCAATTCGGCATGAATGAAAAAGTTGGACAGCTGTCCTTTGAGATGCCACAGCCTGGAGATATGGTCCTTGACAAACCTTACAGTGAAGCCACCTCTCAAATTATTGACAGTGAAGTGAGAAATCTTGTGTCCAGGGCCTATGATCGGACATTGGAACTTTTGAAGGAACACCAGAAAGATGTGGAAAAGGTTTAAAATGCTGTTTCTTTTTATTGAGTTTTTATGTGTGCACCAAAAAATTAGCAGATAATTAGTCAAATATTTTTCCTATTTATGAAATCAAAAATCACATCAACTACTATGCGAGTACAGAATTTATTAGTTAAAATTAAAAAAAACCAGAGAGAATTGATTCCAGCTCAGTTACTGACCATTCCTGACTGATGAGTTCTTAACAAGGACAGAACTGTAGTCTCAGTATGTCATGACCAAACTGTAGGTCTATTGCTTATCTAAAATTTTATTTCTTTATCCTGTCTTCTGTTGCCATGCCAGATCTTTATTTCTTTAACAAATTCCACGATTTACCCCTCCTCTTAAAACGCTGCTGATGTAAAATAGACCCATGGTCTAAAAATTAGTTTTTTTTTTTTTTTTTTTTTTTTTTTGTCAAGAAAACTTTTGTTTTTCCTGTTTTTATGACACATTGCTTTAATAAATGGCATCCAGAAATTAAGAAGGAATTTCCGCAGTTGGTAGAGCGTCATGATCATAATGGGAATAGTATGAGTTCAAATCCGGGCTGAAAAAATATTTCATTGTGTTTTTTTCTTTAGCAGATTTCTAATCCAACTTTCCGTCTGTCATATGTATTATTTCTTGAAGATGTTTTTTTATTTTTTGGTGGGGAAGGAGGGCGCTCTATAATTTTGGAAATAAGTCATTAAGCTTCAAAAGTAAGATATCATCTTAAAGATTTTTACAGCTATCAGCAAAAAATAACCAAGCAACTCACGATTTTGCTCTAATTCAAAAAATTACTTAAAAGGCATGTTTATGTATTTCTTCTGTCAAGTGCGAATGCTTCACACAAGTCATCTAGTAGAATGAAATTGCCGCTCCCCAGAAGTTGCTACACAGGGCAAGGGCCCCAAATTGCCCCCTCTAGATCCAACACTGTATGAGTAGCACTCTACTTGTAAACATTAATGCCTGATCTTCATTTGAATTTTCAATTTCAGGTTGCACTTCGTCTCCTAGATAAGGAAATACTGAGCCGAGATGACATGATCGAACTGCTCGGAGCTAGACCATTCAAAGAAAAATCCACGTATGAAGAATTCGTTGAAGGAACGGATCATTTGAAGAAGATACTACATTGCCCAAGGGGTTAGAGGGCTGGAACAAAGATCCAAAAGCTGATAAAAGTCCACAGCCAAAACCAGCACCCACTGAATCTTGAAACTATAGTTGTTGCGTTTATTAGAGTTCTTTGTTAATTATAAATCATCTCTTCCTGTTATAGTCATATTGGAACAATTTTTAAAGCTAATTGCATTGTATAGAAAAGTTGAGCTTCATCGCAAACTTTTGTTACAAAATTTTATGGTTGATTCCATATGGTTACTTCTGTTGAGATCAAGTAAGTTTATTTTCAAATTATCATGTTTTTTTTTTTTTTTATGAATTTAAAAATTTTTGAGTTTTTGTTAACAATTTTGTTCATTTATTAGATTCAATGATCTAATTCAACCAAAATTTCACCTCACATTCTTGTTTTAGATTGCATTAATTAGTAGTAAGCAAAACATATTGTTTTTCATTCAAACATATTTTTCAGAGGTGTTCAGTTTTGCCAAAAAAATAATTAATCAATAAAATAATAATTTAAATTCAAATCGATACCTAACGATTTAATTAGTTTTACTGTAGTTAGGTTTCTCGTTATGAACACAACTGAAGTTTATTCAAACTTCAACTATAGAATTGAGAAAAATTTTGACAGGACGTAATTAAAAAGTAAATTACCAAAAGTTTAAAACTAAGAGCAAACCTACATTGTACAAATATTTATTTATTAAATGTACAGATGCTTTACTCTTATTTTATTTTATTTTTCATTAATGTGTCTATTCATTAGTCATTTACCAGCAAAATGAATATAATGCCATTACTGTTTGCTAAATTTTAATTCATTTCTCCGTTAAGTCTTGCATAATTGGTTGGTACACTTTCTTTTTTATACCTTGAAAGTTTCAGTTTCTTAGGAATATTATATTTGAAAAAGAATGAACATTAAGTGCTTTATTAATTTTCTGAACCATAAATTGAAATGCCTTTTTAATGTTTGCAATACGTATATATTTTGAATATATATTTATTTCTCATTTAAACCAACTGAAAATGATGCAAACATTTTTAAACCACTTCAACAAAGGAGGAGGTTATACAATTTGTCAGTAATTTTTTTTTTTTTTTTTTAATTGTTCTGCTTTCTTTATTTATTTTTTGCTCTTATCGCATGAAGTATACCAAGAGGAAAATTTTTCAAATGATCATGAGTATTATCATTGGAAAATAAGATCACATCTTTAAGTGTAAAACTTTCATTTACATTCTGGTAATGATCAATCAAAAGTTATATATAGTAGGATATTCAGCATATTTATTTTATGTGAAAAGTTATAAAAAAAACTTTTTTGCATTTCACTGTAAAGTAGATGAACTATTGAATTTTTGAACAATATTTATTTCATAATTCATCTGTGGAGTGAAACATAATGTTATGATGGCCAAGCAATATTTATGTCAACCTTCAGGGATGCTAGTCCAGAATAAAACTTGAAGAAAAATAATTTCTGTTTTCAATGCTAATTAATTGTTTTTATCATGCATTCAATTCATTTATTTTGTGATACAAGAAGAGTTGATGTAAGAGACTTGTACAGTTGTATAGTATTTATGTGAATATAAAATATTTTTAAGTGATTACTTATTACTGTTGTTATTTCCCAAAACATTCTTTAAAGGTCATAAAAAATCAACACAAATAAATTTTAGAATTTTTTGTCTGCATGTGTACTGTTCATAAATTCTGTAAAACGATCATATGAGTCTTTAAGTTCTTACTGTATATGTATGGTTTTTAATAACTTGCAGAAATATACTAACTTTCAGTACATGTTTTTGGAGAAGCATACCATTAAAAAAACTGCCATATCAATTAAATTCTTTGTTTATATGAAGAATTATTACAAACTTATGCAATAATAATGGCTTCTTTATTTATTTTAAAAGAAATGAGCTATTATATTTGAGTGGGAGAAAGCATGAAGATCAAACTTTCATAACTTGGTGTTTATGACTTTTTAATGACTACTGTCCATCAGCAATTTTTGTATGTAATTTCGGTCAATTTACAATGTGCAAACAAAGAAGAAAAAGTATTTAAAATCATTATCGAAATAATTTCGGTATGAAATAAAAATACAGTGAAATCCTGTTACAACAAACACTTGTGCAATGAAATATCTGTTTCTGCAAGATAAATTTTCAATGTAGCTTTAACCTTTGGGATCTGGGCTATTCTTATAGAAGTTTTTCCTTTCGAGACGGGCGGTATAACTGTTGAACCGCAGGTCCCTTTTCCTCTGAAAATGGAAGGTGCAACGCCAAGCACTTAGGTTTTATGACTTCGCGATTCGAATACCAAGCCGTAATCCCCCAGTAAGATAGTATGAAATCTTGGGAAAAAAAAACCCTGCTCCAAAGGGTAGAAGCAAAAATTTTAACCCCCGTCCTCAAAGGAAAAAAGACTTGCGATACAGCATGTGTACCAACCACCCGGTTCTTAAAGGTTAACTTCCATTATGTTACTTGAATTTTTTTGCATAGAAATTCCTTTGCATAAAATAAAACTTGTGGTCCCTTTGAAGTTCGTTGTAACAGGATTTCACTGTTTAAATAAAGTATCAGCTGGGCGGTGGGGACGGAGAGAATTGAATGAAGAAGAAAGATATTTTCAACAATAGATGGTAGTATGCAACATAAGAGTGCCCCATGGAAAAGGTTTAGTTCTAGGTCCATTGGCGCAGTGAAAGGGAGTTTAGGAGTAAAAACACTCCCAGATGCTTTGGTTTTAACACTATTGCATACCTGCCAACTTGTACGTTTTGGCCGTACAATTTACGTTTTTTTGCATTATTGTACGATCGTACGGTAAAGGTGTAAAATCGTACGTTTTCTACAGATTTTTTATCTATTCCTGTGTTTTTTTTTTCACATAACTAAATTTCAGCTGCTGGGCTTCTTTAAAATCCATCGATACATGTGTTAAAACGCGAGAGCCTAAACGTCGTCATATTTCTGCACCGAGCGCGTACTTTGCGGAAAACTAGTTCATGTGATCGAGACTGCAATCCTTTTGCATCGTGCAAATATTTCAATATTTGCGAAAATTTTTGGTAACATTAACATATGCTACCTTAGGTTATCACATTTAATTATTTATTTTAATATTTTTTTAATTTTTTCCTCCCCATTTTACATGTTACATTTTTCCCGCGATTCTAGTAAAATCGCTTCGTTTGTTTGACATTTCAATCCTTTAACATCTTGTCAGTATTTTAATATTTTTGATGGTTGGAAGTTATTTTGACATATTGCTATCTTAAATGAACTTATTGCGTCATTTTTTAATTTTTATAATTAATAAATAAATTCATTTAAAAAAATGATCTATAGTTAACAAAAAATTGCTTCCTGTGTTGAGATTTCAGGTCTTTTTCATCTTGAAAGTATTTTAATATTTTTGACAGCTGGAAGCTATTTTGACATGGCTAGTGAAGCCTACTTTTACTTAATTTATTTTTTATTATTCATGTTTTTTTTTCCTTCCCAGCATGCTGATATTCAGAACATACTTAACCGAAAATTGTATAACTGAAATGAATTAATTCAATTGAAAATCTAAGGAAAAGTTAAAATGGTAATTAAAATGAAGGAAAACTACTGAAAGTGACAGTGATATAATTACAATACCTTATTTAATGTCTGATTTTAATTAAAGCATAGGTTATTGCCATAGTACAGTTTTGTAGGGGAAATTGTAAGATTTTCTAAGAAGACATGTTGGCAGGTATGCTATTGCCAATCCTAGTGCAATAGTTTATACATATGTAACGGCTGTTTTGATTTTGACCAATGCGGTTTGGCAGTCCTATAGTTACATGTTAAATGGACAAGATATCTCGTCAAGAATGGCAAGGTGGTTAAAGAAAACCTCCCAAAGACAATTCAGGCTGCGCTAGTGGCTACCATATGTTCTCCCTTATTGTTCGAGAAATTTACGAATATGAGGTTAACAGTTTGTTTCGAATTTTTAATACAGTTCACTTGCTAGAGGGCTCTTCAGTGTGTGCAAGGCTGTCAGGGTGCATTTTTCAGTGAGTTCTAGTGCTTGTATTCTACCATGCTGTAAGAATCCGGTGGTTCCTGGAGTCCCTGAGATGATGTTCCATTTTTCACAGGTGTAGGTTCAATAAACCTAACGTGAGTACATTTTCAGAGTAAAGTGCATTCATTTCACGTGAACCGGAATTTCTTGATAACAATTCCAACACAGTTGGGAGATTACTTATTCGCGGGGCAAAATTTCCGAAAAGGTTTACCGAACAATTTTTAGAAAAAAGCATTTAAGACCGCGATCGTTTTCTCGATTTTTGTCCAACCCTTTAAAGCAAACGCCAAATATGTAAATACTCATACTTTCTGCTATAATTTGTATGATCTGACTAGGAAGTAAGAACGAATTAATTGCAGCAAAAGAACGGCTGCGCGTAAAGTGCAGGAATTACTAATTAATTTGTAAATTTTACGATAATTTGACCTATGGATCGCGATAGCAGAAATGTGAATCCTTTTGTTCAAAAGTATAAAAATCACGCATTTCAACCATTACATTTCATTTTCAAACGTTTATTTTTAAAAATCGCGGCAAAACGCTCTCGGATATTTTTTCTTTTTTCAGAAAGAAGTAGTCAACTTATACTTGGTTTTCGGGGTTTTTTTTTTTTTTTTTTTTTTTGATTACCCAAAAGTGAGAGGTTGACATGTGCGGTAGGTTTATTAAATCGGAAGCGATGACCAGGACTGCCATTAATATTTTTGCAAAACCCGAGATTGTGCCCATGAATTCCCAAGATCTAGGCCAGAAACTCAAGATCATAAAAAGCAGTAATCCCCCCCCCCCATTCCTCTTTGCGTGTGTGCGTGTGTGACTGCTGTTGTAGCTGTTCATTGACTTCCTTAATACGTGGTTTAGTAAGAAATATAATAATAAATGCTGAAATTGATGTTTCAATAATTATGTCTTCAGTACAATTTCTCATGTAATAACTGTTGAAAAATCCTCTCCTGCAGAAGGAAAATCAGTCATTAATATTTTGTACAGATAGCAGTACAAGGTTAAGGATGTTCAGAACATTCGTGATCTGCGGTAGAAGTTTTTTAAATTGAAGCCTCTTAGACAATTTTTTACTCTCTTTGTTGACGCCAGGAACTCCGGTACTTTTCCTCCAGAAATTTTTTTCTATTCAGCTCTTGAAACCGTAATTTTACGCCATCATCTTTGGTGACTTTAGAATATGGATAAGGTTTGAGCTCTCCGGGGAAATATTTCATCATTGAACTCTTAAAAACTACAACAGAGATTCAGGAAAAGTTACCCATGCTTTAAAGGGGATTCAAGCGACTTTGACAAGATGCAAAGAGTTATGCCCATCAACAGCATCCACGATTTTGCAAGAACCTGGTTCTTTTTTTATGGAGCCTTCTGCCCTACCCAAAGATAAGATTTTCAGGGATTCAATGCCTCCCATTGGGAGAAAAAATAATAGATACCAATGTAAAGAAAATGTACTAACTTTGGCGCGCGCGTTATCGTTTGCAATCAGCGCTCCGTTAACCCTATCATTCAAAAAGTAATGGTGTTTGCATGTTTAAAGAAAGAATAGCTGACTGAATAAGTGTGTGTGCTTTAAATTTTTCACATGTTGTTTCATAAAAAAATATGATTTTACTTTTAATAGCTTGGAGACCGTCTCCTTTAGTCATTTGTCTTGGATTTTAGAAAAGGTCGTTTAGTCAGTCAAACGCTAAAATTCAAGGTAGTTCAATTTTCCAAAAAAAGATAAACTCTTAAGGGCGCCACCCACTTAATCTCCGCCCCCTCTCGCATCTTTTTTTACTCCCCACTTTTTTAAAGTCCCATCCGCCCCTGATTGTATTGCTGAGACAGAATTAAACGAACCTTTTCTTATTACTCAACACGATTTATGTGTCCTCGCTATCGTTAAGTACTTCTAACAGCAACCCGGTTTCGAACTGAAACAGTTCGTGAGTAAAAGTTGAGAGAGTGGCAGATAAATATCGCGTAAGATAATACTTATCGTGACTTTGTATTCGTGTACGTATGAAGGCCAATGCAAATGACTCGCTGAATATCTATCTGGAAATGTACTGGAAACATTTTAGTGCATCAGCTTGGCTTAGAGGCTGTTCATAATAATGACACACTTTTATTCAACACTAGCTAATTACGTGGCGTTGCCCGGGTGCTTATTAATACAACATAGCTAACTATTATTGTTTTTAAATTATATCATGCTAAAATGAAATAGGTGAGCCTTAAATTGATAATCCATTGTTAATCGTAATCTTTGTTGTAAAATACTCGTACTTAAATGTGTTAAAATTTATCAATTTGTATGCTTAATGGCTTATCACGGGACGCGGGAGCGTCCCGCCCCGCCAAGAAAACCAAATACAAGCCGCCAAGAAATTTCCGTCGCCAATAAAAATGTAAAAGAGCGACTAGGACTGTTTACGCGAGTAACCAAACCGGGGTTTTCACCCCTCTGTATCTCAGCCCCATAAAGATCCTTAGAGTTCATTTTTGGTTTACTCAATCTCCAGCGGCCCCTGACGGCACATACTAAAGCAAAACATCCAGGACCCTCAGGGGGAGGGGTGATATATGTTATAAAATCGCTATTTTTCGCACTTTTTAAAAATTGTTTGACAGGGGTCCAGACTAAACGGTAACTCGGATTGAGCTCTGCTTTTGCACCCACATTTATTTTGTCCCAAAGCTCGGCATAGGGGGTTTTTCGACCCCCCACCCCCTCCCCCTCGTTTTTATTTTCCGTATCTTTTCTCCCCGGGGTCTTTAGTGTTGATTTTTGGTATGAATATTCTCGATGAGACATTGAGGACATTTTCCCAAAATTTACCCCCGGGGTCATCGCACCCCGGAGTTATTAATGCTTAAAATTGGTCCGATTTCTATCTACTAGCTCTGTTCAACATCTGAGCATTTATGTTTTCATTGTTGGGCCACGAGGAAAGAAAACTCAATGATTTATAATTTCATCTGTTGCCAGTTTCTATTTGTTAACAAATAAAATATTTGTAATTGATTTTATTGCATAAGGCTTTTAAAAGGGATCTTCAATTTAGTTCATTTTAATATGAGATCGGCAGTAAGGGTTGGGGTTTTTTTTTAAACTTTTAATTTAATCGTAGTATTGTTAGCAACTAGCTTTGTTTTGCGTCGGTTCGGGTGGTACATTGTGATTGATTTCAAATTTATCCTAGACTGAAGAAGATCCTTGAACTTTTGCACCAAATGCATGCTGCCAAGAAAACCACAGATGTCGGACCGCCAAGAAAAATGTTGAAGGGAAAAAAAAACATGCAAAGTAAATTTTGAAGAGAAAAAAAAAAACAGGCAAAGAAATAATATTAATGCAAAAATATGTGATATCTCCCCAAAAACAACAGTGTTGTAAAAAAATCCCCCGCCAAGAAAACCTTAAATACTCAGCCTTAAAAAGTTATGATATCGAGTTTTCCCGCCAAGTTTGTGCCAAACTACAACTAACCTGTATGTATAGTTCTTTTAAATTGTTTTCAGTCCTGCCAGGCGGGAAGTTTTTACTCATTAAGCAACCACCTCACAAGACAAAGCTTCCCGCCTGGCAAAACTGAAAACAATTTAAAAGAACTATACATACAGGTTAGTTGTAGTTTGGCACAAACTTGGCGGGAAAACTCGATATCATAACTTTTTAAGGCTGAGTATTTAAGGTTTTCTTGGCGGGGGATTTTTTTACAACACTGTTGTTTTTGGGGAGATCTCTCTTACTCTATCTATTCAAAATTGAAAGAAAATGGAGATTTTGAGACAAAAAATTTGAATTTTGAGTTTTTTGGGATTTTTCTGAAATTTCAAAACCCCGCCTCTGTGAATTCTAGTGCATCAAGGAACCTCTGCGCTAAGTTTGATGAAAATCTGGATGAAACTTTGGATTTGTATAAGGAACAAACATGCATATTTGGCCCCCCTTCCCCTTGCCATATGTCACGCTATTTTTCCCAAACATTTTTACGAAAATGTGTGATGTCACAGTTCTCGTTACCCCTTGTCCTCCCACAAGCTCACCAATTCTCGGATCCCCTGTCCCTCAAAGCATGACATCATTTTTTGAGTGGACAACCCCTTATTTAAGCTTGTAGTCGAAGGTGGCTATATATCTTCAAGAGACTTCACATTTGCGCAAAAAAACTGAAATTTGGGGGTTCGTTTTGAATGCACTAAAGGCGTGAAAAACTTACTGAAAAATCGAACCGATTCGACCATTCCAATCGTAAAAATACAAACAATACAAATGAAAACAAAATGATAACAATTATACGATGAAAAACGTTTCCTGTTTTATTCAGAGTTGTTTTGTCAAAGGAACCCTAATTTAAGTTGTAACATTTTTCAAATTAAAAAGGTTTTTATTCCTACTCACCAAAATGCAGTGGAAACTAATTTCCTATTTCAGAAAAATGGATATTTTTTGAAAATAAGAGACAAGAGGCTCATAATTTGTTGCTTATTTCACTATAAGTACCTGGCGACCGAGCAACGCTCAGTTAAAAAAAAAAAGAGGTTTGTAAAATCGTGTTTTTTTTCTAAAGGTCAAAATAGTTTTTACTTTTGCAGCGCGCGTGGGTCGAGCCAAAATCAACGTTTGTAGACTGGACAAAGCTAGAGAATCCTGATGAGGGTTTTCTCTTATATTTTTTTTCTTCAGATGAGTCTTAGCTTCATAAGTTCAAGTTGAAAGATTTTTCGACACGTTATCTAGGCATTTTTAAGCCGTTGGTTACAATTACGCATTTAAAACAGCCGTAATTTATTTAAAAAACACAACCTTATTTAAACGATGCGCACAATGGATGCTGAGTCCCTGTCTCCAGTACGCATATGGTTCCAGTTGGTTTTGACTTTCACCTCACTTCACACTCTCAGTGTCCCCCTACGTACCACAACTCGTGGTCTGACCGGGATGGGGCCCTGAAGAGCGCTTTGTTCTTTTTGAACCAGACCAAGGTCAACTTTATTTTGGTCGATCTCTTAACATTTTAAAAACAATAACAATTCTAAAGTGCTGCCAAAACTTATTTGCCAAATACCATAATTTAAATTTAAGCTGATGGGATTAAATAGGGCCTTAATGAAAACCATTATAAAAACGTGGTTGCTATGAAACAGTAACAATGAAAGTAATCATAAAGAAAATGGCGAAAGAAAAGCTTCTCAAACTTTTAATGAAGGCACAAAAAATGGGTTTTTTTGTGAAAACTCGCGTTTCTACAGAAAAAACGCCGACGTAGATGAACTCAAAAACCAAAACTTTATCAAAATACAAAATTTTATCAAAATCGTTAGAGCCGTTTTCGAGATCCGAAATATATACAAGATACTCGTTTATAAAAAAGTACCTGGGGACCGAGCCCACTCGGTTAAAAAAAAGAGGTTTATAAACTCGTGTTTTTTTCTAAAATGCGAAGTACTTATTTAGATCAACTTGAAAAGCATTTTTAAGCCTTTGGTTACAATTACGCCTTTAAAACAGCCGAAATTTGTTTTAAAAAACACACCTTATTTAATCCATACTCACCGTAAAATCACACCCAATTTCATTTAATTTAGCGGCGAAGGCGTGGGAGGTGTTGATGAGAATGGATGCAGAGTCCCTGTTCTCCAGTACGCATTTGGTTCCAGTTGGTTTTGACTTTCACTTCACTTCACACTCCAAGGTTCCCCCCGTTCATACCACAACTCGTGGTTTAACCGGGATGGGGCCCTGAAGAGCGCTCTGTTCATTTTTGAACCAGGCCCAAGGGCCGAGCAAACCCTTGGCCCAGCATCCCACCAGAGATATCGTTTCACTTGGAGAATTTTACGACCACGAACAATTTTAACGTCCCCCAGCCACCATTAATGAAGACGGTGGATCTTCGATCGACTTTGCTTCCTCTATATGATCGGCCCGGGACCCTCCGGTTACGAGTCCGACGACTTACCGATCGGACTATCGCGGCCCACACCCAATTCTAACTTTATTTTGATCGATTTCTTTTAAATTTAAAAAACAATGATAATTCTAACGTGATGCAAAACTCGTTTGTCAAATACCATAAAAATTTTAATTTGCGCTGATGTGATTAAATATGAAATCCCTTGTTATAATAAAACGTGGTTGCTATGAAACAGTAACAATAAGAGTAATCATAAAGAAAATGGCGAAAGAAAGCTCGTCAAACTTTTAATGAAAGCACGAAAAACGGGATTTTTTGTGAAAACTTGCGTTTTTACAGAAAAAACGCCGATGTAGCTGAACTCAAAAACCAAAACTTTATCTAAATGCAAAATTTTATCAAAATCGTTAGAGCCGTTTTCGAGATCCGAAATATATTACAAGAATTGCTCGTCTAAAGATATTAGATGTAATTTTGTTTCGAAACTTAATATTTTAAGAATGAGTTTCATATTTATTGATTTTTTACCTGAAATATCTTACTAAACACTCTTGAGGAGGAAAAAAAGTATTTTAAAACTAACTATAACACTTTTATACTCAATTTTGAAATCGCACTTGAAAAGTAAAAAGTAATCTGATTTTTATATAATGTAAGTGACCATAAAATTCAATAGATGTCGGTGAACAATAACCACTGCTTTTATTCCATGGCTTTTGAATAAATGAAACAGCTTGTTATCTAGTGAAGCCTTGCTTTAACATTTCAAAAACAATAACAATTTAACGTTGCCAAATACCATAATTTGAACTTGCGCTGCTGTGATTAAATACAGGGTGTCCGCGCATATGGAAAGTCATGGAAAGTCATGGATTTCAAATATGATCGAAATTGGTCATGGAAAGTCATGGATTTCAACGAAAAATGTCCAAAAGTCATGGAAACTGACTGTTTATCATGGATTTTAGCGCTCCGGACATAAACCGATTGAAAATTTTCCCGCGATCTCGGAAGAACGAAAACACTTCCGCCGTCATTCTACTTCGTTATTGGGTGCAATCTGATTTGTCAATTACAATTTCCAACAAGTTGCATTGTGTTGACCAATCAGATGAATTCTCAACGTTAAAACTGTGAGCGGCGAATTTTTTGTAACTGCGCATGTGCGCGGACTCCGTCATCTGATAAAATATGACCTTGAACGACAAAAAGACTCGATGGTTTTTTCCCCGGCATAGGCAGATTTGCCTTTTACATTTGGTCTCCTCCCCAAGGCCGTATCCAGAGGGGGGGCCCGACGGGCCCGAGCCCCCCCCGAAACCCGAAATGTTTTATAATGTAAAACAGAAAAAGAAGCTTTTTTTTTTTTAATTACAAATGGCAAAAAAAAGTTTTTTTTGTTTCTTTTAACTATTAAATGAGTAAAAATTTGAAGAAGTACAAAAAAAAAAAAAAAAAAAAGATAATTCAAATTTTCATTATTTGCAAAACATACTTGAAAAAAAGACTCATTAGCACTTCCAGCTCTCTTTCCCAAATATATTCAGGCTCAAAGCAAGCTACTTGTCAGTTTGATCAGCGCCCCCCTCCCCCATAAAACTTACAAAACTTACACCACTCAGATTTTTACCCCCTAATCGCCGGACCTAAGGCCCCTATATATAGTATATATAGCGGCTCTAGCCGGACCCATAGTTTCCGATTAGGCTGAGATTGCTTCTAGCTGCCCTGATTCAAATAAGAATGTACTTTGTTGGTCCCCATTTATAAACATTTGTAACCCTCGAAGGATTTTAATAGCTAAATATGTCTTCAATAAACAAGACCACACAAAAACGAATACGTTCACAGACCCTCTACTTTGTTGGACGCTCACTAATCTTAGACAAAAGTTACTTTAAAAAAATTCCATTTACAAATGCTTAAAAACCTTGAAAACTTTGTTAAATATAGCTGTAAACCTCGAATTTTAAAGTTTCTAACACAAATGGGGTGGGGGGGGGGGAGGTGGGCATCAAGTTGTGCGAAACTCAGCTCCTTGATTAAAAAAATATTCTGCGTAATGCAAAAATCATATTCCAGCATTTTTTGTAGCATATTTTCAAAAATAATTTTTTGTGACTCACATGTTTCATTTCTGACTATTCATTAAATACCTAATTCAGTATTTTAGAAGTTACTTCGTAATTGATTCCTTTATTAATATGTTAAGCACGAGAAAAAATATTACCCTTCCTGTATTCTTTTTCGTATTTTTATTCTTTAAAAGATGTGTCTTTCAAAGTTTTAACAATTTCGTAAGACTGTCCAATCAACTTTTAAAAACGTCAGAAACTAAAAAGTGCAAATGAAATGCTTTAAAGAATTTTAACTGTTCTAGAGTCTTTGAAAATCATTAAATACCTTTTTGAAACTCCTTTAAAAGTGCTTCAATCCTATTTCTTATCAAGTAATTAAACTATGAATTAACTAAATGGCCAGAATGTTACTCTGTCGTTAATTATTTTTTAAATCTCTACACTTTTCTTTTAAAGAATTTTATGTATTTTATACTATTGGTTATTTTATGTTACTAAGTGCTGTTTCTGTCGGTGAGTTGGGGAACTGATCAAAAACTACTATATAACTATAGTGAAAACTCATGTAAGCAAGTGATAATGTGTTAATCTTTTCTCCTCCCTTGTCCTTCCTCTCTGTCACTTAATATTAATCCTTTGTTAAACTAAACATTTTTTTATGCTTTGATTAATTTTAGTTTGCAAAAGAATGCAGAAAATTTATGAGATTGTTGTTTGCCTACTTTTCCAACATGTTTTTGAAGTCCCAATTGCCCCATATAAGGCCTCAAAATGCAGAATTTTAAAACTTTTTTTCAAAAATTTACCCGGGGGAGAAACCCCCGGACCCCCTAAAATTACGGATCTCCTACCCCACTTAAAAAGTTCTCATTGCGTATCTCTCTTGATACTCCTACCCCTAATAAGGGTCAGCTCTAGAACAATAAAGAAATAAGAATAAAGAAATGGGAGAAAAAAAACAAAACACACACACACACACACACACCAAACATCGCGGGGGGGGGGGGCAGCTAGAAATTAGACTCATAACACACACAAAAATGTATGTGTGTTTGGGCAATGTGCGGAACTGGGCCCCTCCCGAAATTTTTTTCTGGATACGGCCTTGCTCCTCCCCCCCCCCCCTGCCCGCTTCCCTTGATTCCTTTTTCTTTTCAAACTTGTTTGAATCTTTTTCTTTCGAGGAGTTTTATGCAAAAGAAAAACAAATTAAAAAACAATGTTGAATTTTAAAGAATCGTGTAGGTAGGGGGAGGGGTTTCGAGTTCCGTTTTGAAGTCAGATTTCGCCTCACTCATATCAGGATCTAAACTTACAGTAAAATTTATGGACAGACAATTCATTACTACATGAAAGTATGTTTGACGACAAGCACGGTGGGGAGGAGGGTGTCGGTAGGAAAAGATCGTTTTTTGACCTCAAAAGCTAACGGACTTCTGTTGCTGTGAAACGCAGTCGCCATGTTTGGTCATTTGCTTTGCAAGATAGAATATTAAATGCATAATTTTCCAAAAACAAAGCAGAATTCGGGTTTTTTTTTTTTTTTTTTTTTTTTTTTAAAGTCATGGAAAATAGTTCACAAAAGACATGGAAAGTCAGGGAAAGTCATGGAATTGAAAAGTCCAGGTTGAGTAGATATCCTGTAAATATGAAATCCAATTGTTATAATAAAACGTGGTCGCCACGGAAACAGTAACAATGAAAGTAATCATAAGGAAAATGGCGAAATAAAAGCTTCTCAAACTTTCAATGAAGGCACAAAATAAAACGGGTTTTTTTTTTTTTTTTTTTGAAAACTCGCGTTTTTACAGAAAAAACGCCGACGTAGATGAACTCAGAAACCAAAACTCTATCTAAATACAAAAGTTTATCGAAATCGTTAGAGCCGTTTTCGAGATCCGAAAAATAAATAAATATATAAATAAATATATATACAAGAATTGCTCGTTTAAAGGTATTAGATAGATAAGTTCAGAGTTTATGTAATCTTTTATTACCGACACCCATGGAAAAACCAATAACATGATATTTTCACTGAAAACATATATTATCTACAAAGACTGAGATACGTCTAGCTTTGGGGAGACGCAATCAAAATGTTGATTTTATTAAATATTTTTATGAAAAGAAACTGCGATGTTACGTAGCGACTGAACATTTTTAACGAAGTTGGAAATGCTCTCACCGTTTACTAATTTACAAATCACATTTTATGCATCATAAAAAAGAAGCACATCGTAAACAGTTGGAAGATTTCAAACACTATATTGCAGTTTGAAACGTCTATTATTTTACTTTTTGTCTGAAAGGTTTGATGTAACTTTTTGTTGTCCTTTAAGAATATTTGCTGTTTTTTATCCTAACATTATAAAGATTAATCGGTTGTCTTCTGTGATTGGCCATCTTCGCTTTCATCATCAAAATCCTCGCTCAGCTCTTCAACTTCGTCTTCAGAATCCTGGATGCTTTCATCTACATCTTCCACATTAGAATCTTCTCGTGAGACAGTTTTACCTTCTCCATCAATATCTTTCTCCTTAGGATCACTCTCATCAGATGGAACTTCGTCAACATCTAATCCAGCAAGAGGCTCATAGTTACTTTGTTCAAAATCCAGCAGAGCATCTTCAAACGCATCCACGCTATCGGATGCTGGAGGGCTCTTTTCGTCTTTCCCATCGTATTCAGAAATAAATTCTTTGGAGGATGCTGCAGAAGAATCCTCGCGGGTTTTCTCCTTTTTAGCATCCTTTCCTTTTCCACTCGCCTTACTTTGTTTGGATTTTTTTGATCCGCCCCTTTTCTTATCCTTCTTCGCTTTCTCCTCCAATTCCTTCTTCATTTCCTCTGCCCTTTTCCGCTTCCACTCCTCTACCGCTTCCTTCTTCCTCTGCCTTTCTCTCTTCTCTCTTTCCTCTTTCTTCTTTGCTTCTTCATAATCCCGCTCTTTCTCTTCTCTCTCCTTCAAAGCGGCCTTTTCCTTCTTCCAAGCTTCTATCGCGTCCTTCTTCTTCTGCTGCTGGATTCTTCTCTGCTCCTCATCCTTCTTCGCATCTCCGTCCTCTTGCTTCTTTTCCAGCTCTTGCTTCTTAGCTTCTTGTTGCTTCCTCCAGGTTTCCAGCTTCTCCTTCTCCTTCTGCCGCTCCTCCTTCTTCTTTTCCTCTTGGTGCTCTTTTTCCTTTGCCAACCTTCTCTCCTCTTCTTTCTTCTGCTCCTCCTTCATCTCCAGTCTTTTCCTCCTCGCCTCCTTCCACTCTTTGGTGGCCTTCAGATATTTCTCCTTGGCTTCCGTCCGCTTCCGTGCAGCCTCTTTCCGTCTTTCCTCGGCCTCTCTTTCTCGTTCTTCAGCTTCGGCAGCCTCTCGTGCCTCTCTTTCGGCTTTCGCAGTTCGGAAAGCCTCTTTCTCTTCTGTCCAGCGAGACTTCTTCTGTTTCTTGACCCGCTTTTTAAAAAAGAATGGAAATAGCATCAGACAGGATAAGAAATAAAGAAATATATTTGTGCAGAAAAGTAAAAGAAAATATCACAACCTTAAATCGCACAAATTTGCAGAAAACTTTATGCACTTGTTTTTGAAGTTAATAAACCTTTTTTTCAACGCAAAAGAAGTGAGCGTAAGAATAAAGATTTTTATCAGAAGCATTTTTATCCATAAGCTCATTTTTTGTATTGAAAAGGGGAATCCTTGTTACCCCAAAACATGTCAATCTGACTACATCTACCATTAGTTTAGTTTTGAGAGGCGACTCTCTATTTCTGCAATCAAATTTAAGTTTTGCTTCACAATGTGCTCAGAAAATCACAGAAATGATTTTTTTCCCGTCTGGAATTTGGAATGATAAAACTGAATGTGTTCAAAAGCAATTATTTTTCGCTAGAGGATCTCGTGACCTCTGGATCCCGACCCAACTATCACAAGAAGTGCCAAAGTACTGCGTGTAGTTCAAGATTGTTGGCCCTCGGCCTTGAACTAGTTCACTTCGAAATTGGTTGAAAATGAGATAAGCAAGAGTTTCTTTAATTAAGGGTTGGTGAAACAAGTTTCCTTTCGTGAAGCGTCGTTTTTTGTTCACAATAAGAAATTAACTTCAGTTGAAGACTGTCGTCCAACTCCCCAAGAAGGAGCACATTGTGGAAATCTTGATTGCTATCAATGCTGACCCACACTTTTGAGTTTGTTAACCGTTACAAAGATTTTGCCAAAACAGGGTTCAATGTCATTCGAATCAACTTCTTACCATTCCCTTCCGAGTGCTGACGACCTCCCTGATGATGTCCTTCTTCAGTTGGTTCAGATGATGTTCGATATCCCGACGTCGACGCTCGTCAGTGGGAAATCGCAAAAGGTTGAATTTGTACTTCTGGTTGAGCTGCAGAAACAACAAGTTCGTTAAAAAATGATTATGGGATTTGATTGCAAAAACATGCTAACCGGATTTTTTTTCTTTTTAAGTACTCAGAGCTCTTTTCCGATAACGACATGATAACGACGAAAATTGGCTGGTAAGGCTTGAACACGAAGAGATAGCGCTTGACCTTGACGCAGAAGCAGATCTCTTCTTTTTAAAATAGGTAGGATCAGAGAAAAAACTAATTTTTTACTCTCTCAGAGATTTTACTGCCTGTGGGATCTCTCTGCTGCTACCTATTACAAAATGAAGTGGTTCGTTTCCGCTTCAAGATCAGTCGCCCTCTCTCCGTGGTCAAACTTTAATACTACAATGATAGGTCCGTCATCGCGTCGTTTATTGCACTGTGTTTCCATTCAACCGATATGGTTTTGTTATGCCATCACTAGTTCCCACTCTTTCAAAGAATGTATACAGATGAACGTAATCATCAGTAAGTTAGTAATATAGATCCAACGCATTGCCCGTCATTTACCCCCCCCCCCCCCACCTCCTGCTCAGAATTTCAAAAACATGATGCAATTGTGCATGTTACATGTACACAGTCCAGTCACATTAATGTGACCACCTCGTACTTCCGACTTCGCTATTAAATAACCAATCACAGAAGGTACTTAGTAGCACAGTGCAGTTGAGGGTATAAAAAGGGTGTGTGAGGGCTTTGGAAAACATTTCTATCGTTGGCGTAATGCAAAAACGAAGCGATTTATACTATGTACAAAAGGGCATGATCATTGGCTTTCGGGCCAAGGGTGGAAGCATTTGCGAAATGGCTGAGTTTTTGAGCTGATCGCTTGCCGTCGTAGTAAAAGTGTAACGTGCATGGCAAAATGGGACAGTCCAAACTCACTGACATGGAAAATGTGGTGCACCAAAAGCCATAGATGACAGAGGCGAACGACGACTGCGGAGATGCGTTCGGGTTAATAGACGGGCTACCGTTGAGCAACTGACTCCCCAGATGAACCTAGGGGCTACCAACATCGTCTCCCAAACCACTGTTTAGCGGACGTTGCTGCGTCTGGGCTTCCGAAGCAGAAGCCTGGTTCATGCATTTATGCTGACTACTGTCCATCGACGACGAACCCTGGAATTTTCATGCCAGTACCGCAGCTGGATGTCCATTGAGTGGCGACAGGTAGCATTTTCTGTTGAATCACGCTTAATGCTCCATCGGACTGATGTCCGTTGGCGTATAAGGCGTAAAACTTCTGAAACCGAACATCCTGCAGCATTGCCAGAACGGTCCAAGCTGTAGGCGGGAGCATTATGGTCTGGGAATGTTTTCCTGGCATTCCTGGGTTCACTCATCATTGTAGAAGGCACAGTGATTCAATACAAGCACGTATCTGTCCTTGCGGACCATGTCTACCCCTATATGCGCATTGTTTTCCCTCATGATGATGGCATCTATCAGCAGAACAATACGAAGTGGCATACAGCTATACAGCTGCCAGTGTACGCACGTGACTCGAAGAGCAGCAGGATGAGTTTACCCTTCTTCCCTGGCGAGTAAACTCTCCTGACTCAGTCCCAATTGAAAATGTGTGGTACAGTCATAGAAAAAAAAAACGAAACACTCGCTCGTATTCGAAGACTATTAACACTAGAGACACGTGTAATATGTTACTTTTTCAGGAATAATGTGCTCTATAAATTTCTATTGGTAAATTGTTGTTAAGGGGTCGTCTTCATATGAAATTCGGCATCAACTTTAAAATTTTCTATGAAAACCCCCCTTTTTTATCGCATATTTGTGATCAGCCACATCATTTAACTTTGTATACCAAATCGTTTTAAATTTGCTCCAGCCGTTGCTTCACAAATGAACTGAGAAAAAGCCGTCCCGTAATGTTAAAAATATTTTTGATACTTGGGCATATAATACCTAAACCACGATAGGTACGGCAAAGTTTGTTTTTTTATATCAAAGTATGAACCAACCCAACAATAAAAACGTCATTGACTTCCTCTCAGATAAAATTTTGAATTTTTTTTGAATTTTGAAATTAATATTTGAAAAAATAATGATCTGGAACCATATAATATTTTGATAGAGAAACAATCTAGAAGGGGTTTCAAAGGAGAATCCAAAATGGGAGCTCAAAATATCCAGTAGTTTTTGAGATATGCTAAAAGAACCATTTTTAGGGACCATATACAACTGTGCAAACTGAAACAATAGCAGGGAATTTCTATGCAAAGAAAGAGGAATATGCTTATCCACCAGTTGCAGAAAATGCTCAGCGTTTCTATATAGTATTTAGTTTTCAACAGTTATAAATGTGTTGAAAGCGAAATGATAATAAAACTGCTGAGTACATTTTAAAACTGGTAGACAATCCAATTTTTTGTCCATTAGTCAGAAGTTTGCATTCATACAACATGTAGCAATTCAGAAAACTTTTTACGTGGACACTTGATTTTCATGGAAAACTGTGGTGTTTCGGAAGGTTATTTGGAATAATTTGTAACGATTAGACGTTTTTTTTTTAATTCTGAGCCACGGTTTTAACATTTTTGCCAATCCTAATACAGTAGTTTATATAAATACAAGAGGTTACTTTTAAGTTGTAACCTCTCTCCAAAAGGTGTGTGCTGCAACGGTTAGTGCGTAGCTAAAAGTATGCATCCATCTTTGTTTAATCAAAAAGATAGAATGTTGCGCTTTTCCCTTGAACTCTACACAGTAGGGTTTTCTCTTCCAAATTTCAAAAAAATATTATAACTTTAACAAAACCCGAGAATTTTTAATTAATTATAAAAAGCAAACGCATTATTGCGAGTAGCTTTAGGTAATTTAATAGAAAAAATATGATTTGTTTACTCTTTGTTAATTTCGACCTTGAAATAAGCATTTAAAATGTGGTGGTGGTCCCTAAATCTTTGGTCGGTCATAACTTTTTGTTCTACTGGTCCTAAAATGATGCCGCTTGGTACCCAGCGTACTTTTGGCCCTCCGCATCTAATTATGTAACCAAATGTAGGGGTTCCCATTTGAAAATTCAGACTTTGAGTTCATTTCACTTTGTATATAGCCCCTTATCAAAATTTTACTCACATAGTTTTAAAGAAGACTTTAATCCATGTCAGAAGACACCTTTCTTTTGTTCTTGGCAAGTATAGCAGCCGAATAATCCAGAGTGTTTCGTTTTTTTTTTCTATGACTGTACCATTTCGATCGGGTTATTCGCGCCATGGATCCTCACCCGCCTAATTATTAGCGCATCCGGCCACGGCATTGGAGTCAGCATGGCTAAAATTACCAGTAAACACCTTCAGGTCACTGAGTCTCTTCCTACACGTCTCGCAGCAGTCCGCTCTGCGAAAGTGAACATTCTGACTTTTGATAGGTGGTCACATTAATGTAACTGGACTGTGTATTTTGATGCTTTCAACCTGTACAATGCATTGAGTATACAACACCCCTTGCCCTTCCCCTGCCTGAAAAGTTTAGAAATGACGAACTTGTGAAACATTAAGCCTTGTAAGTCTAAAAATCACTTTTCAACTAGTTGGGTTTTGGTGGCCGTGGAAGGTTTTATGTCATTGGAAAGGGAGAGAGAAAAAGAAACAGATGTCTTAAAATAGATTTCACATTCATTTAATTAAAATGGGTGCATTCATCTTCATTCATCGCCTATTATTATTTATTTATTTATTTGATGTGAAAGATCGCGGACAATCTTTAGATCGGAGCCAACAGCCAAGTAATTCTTTAATTGAATCATTTTCAAATGTCTTCGCATATCTTTTGAGAAATGACCACACTGTTAAAAACTCAGGTAAATATTAATGCAAAATGGAGTGTTTTTTGAGAACGAACTTTTCTTACAACAAATTCGCACGGAAAAGTGCCAAGTAGTAAATTTTGTGGTAGAGATTTCAAACCATTTAATACAGCTTTAGTCCTTGCACTGGAAGTGCCTTTGTCATTGTGTTTAGAGAGCGAAGAGAAAAAGGTGTTTACGCCTATACGCTGAACTGTGTTCAAGCACTATTCACTTCTTTGCCCGTCTACTCTTACCTCCGCAGTTGCCCATGGAACCGGTTACTCGTTGTATATCTAGTTAATTCTATATCTATCATCGAACCCGACTGCTTGTGTCTCGTTTACGCTGTTTTTTATTGGAACGAGAACGAACTTTTATTTCGCTAAAACGGCTATTTTGCTGTGTTGGAGTTCGCTGCAACGAGATTTCACTGTTTCTCTGATGAATCATCGGTGATCTTCTACTTTTACTTCAGTCTACTGTTATACTCACCATGTACTCATCTTCGAGCTTGCTTCTATGGTATATGGTGTGAGCGTCCTGCAACTGCGACAGAATCGACTGGTTATTGTACGCCAGCTGGAGCATCTCCTGCTGACGTTTCCATGTGTTCAAGCTGAAATCAAGAATTGCTTACAATTACTACAAGCAGTGCTTTAGGTAATATGAGATACAACGTCTAAATGATCAGATAAGACTAAAACATTAAAACCTTTAAAAGGCGCAGACATGTTTCGGAGGCAACAGCCTCTTTCTTCAGTGCCATTTGCTTGCCGGACACTGAAGAAGGAGGCTGTTGCCTCCGAAACTTTTTTGCCCCTTTTAAAACTTTTAATCTCTACTCTTATTTGTGCTTTTAAACGGTGTATCTCATTTTACCTAATTTACGCACAAAGGTATCGCTTTTTAATTAAAGCAGTGCTTCAGTCGGGGAGGAAGGAAATATGGACCTTTTCCCCAGAAATATGTATATTTTTATAATTGTAAAAATAATCCAATTGAAACGTAAATTAGTTTCTTCAATTGAGTTCCCCCAAGTATTTTTTTCTGACTACAATACTGATTTCAAAAATTTATGTTCGTTAAAACCCGATTTTCATATCTTTCAGGTAAGGTTCGTGAATATACCGCTTGTGTTTCCCTAGCATCCTTTTTCGCATTTTCTCTGGACTCTTCCATGCGGACGGAAGAACTAGTGCTTAAAAACTAACTTCATTCGTATGTTATGCGCACAATTTTTGTTGCATTTCGAAATTTCAGTCACACCTTAAATTAAAAAAATCATTGAAAACTTTCGAATTAGATAAATATTACTTCTAGCTCAAGCAGATACATCTTTTTTTCTTTCTTTCCTTTTTTCAAAAAGGCAGTTTTTACAAAGTGGAAACAATAGCATTGTAATTGAATCTGTGCTGATTTCAAGGAAATATGAACCTCTAAAAAGTGACTGATTTAATGATCTGTTATTGTTGTTATCTTGTGGCAACTAAGCTGGCAATATAGGGTGCGCTGCTTCACCATTTTATGATCTGACCAATTTCACTGTTTGCATGTTCAGAACATCTATCTACAAATCATGCGAATGATGTCTGCCATTTCTCACTGCGTCCATAAACATACTTTACCATATTCTTCCGATTCCTAGTTAGTATTTTTTTTTTCTTCATTATGACTTTATCGTATGGTTCTCTGGTAAGTGTTCCAGAGATTTTACCACAAAAAAATAATTTAAAAAAGTATGCTTTTTCCAACTAGTCGTAAAATATATAAAGCACCTTTAAGTTTTTCCTCAGCTTAACCACGAATACTTAATATGAATCCATACCTTTTGATCTCGTGGTAGTTTTTGTTGTCTACCCAGGCGTCTTCAGTCTGAATGGTGGCCAGCCTGTCCATCAGGTACCGGTTGTTCCGGTGGATAGTACTGTAACGTTCCAGCTCCAGCTGTTTGATGATTGAGCCACAGGGAAACATTAATAATCAAATTGTCATTACATCCAAAAAAACTGAACATGACACTTTTACGTGAAATACACCGCCAGCTTGGCCATGCCATCCAAATACTGCAGTTTCATCCTCATTAGGAATCACCAGCCAGACTTAGACAATAACAGAGCTGGAAGCAGAAATCTTCTAAGAGAAGCGAAGAGTGCCAAACAAATTGGTAGCTAAAGTAAAATTAGCACACCAGTTTTGGCCCCCATTAAGCATTTACCTTCAATTTACGAGTTGAACCGTACCATTGCTGCTGTCGCTCGCATGTGTGCTAATTTTACTTCAGCTACTATTTGGTTTGGCACTCTTATCTTCTATAAGAGGATTTCTGCCTCCAGCCAGGGCGGTCATTTAGGGGGGCAGGGGGGTCAATTCCCCCCCCCCCTGACTTTGAGAAATCAATGTATTTACATATAAGTGGGCGTGGTATTTTGTGTTTTCCGATGAAATTGCATTGTGTTTGGACCCTTTGCCCCTCCCCCCTGGAAAAACTTGAAATGACGTCCCTGTCTCCAGCTTGGTTACTGTATAAGCCAGACTGATGATACTGTGTCTAAGCTGAAGGTGTAATTCGTGTATTTCTGCCTTAGACCTATCTTAGGAGCGGGAATTCACTACTTGATGATATTTTTATTTGAATTGATTATGTTAATCTCGTGAATGCATGGTTTTTAGACAAGCATTTTAAAATATGTTTTTGGTTTTATTAAATTTCTATTCAGATCATGAGAAAAATACTTTAGAAAGTCATGGTTTGGTTTAGATATGGTTTACGGTTTAACAACCACTTGGCAACATTGTGGTTTATCTGAAACACAAGAAATAATTTACAACAAATGACCCAAAATATGGACAAAAATTGTCTGAAATAACTTTAATTCATCTTCCTACTTTTTCTCATATACATTTGTTACCATAATTATCTACTTTTCCTCATGCGCATTTTCTGGGACTTATCGTTAGCTCAATGTTTATCGATATAAAAATAACTATCCTGAAGTTTTTCTGAAATATTTAAAACAATAATGACAATTATTTAATTAAGTTTCAAAAAATTACCAAGTGGTCAACTTGCAAAGGGTTTTTTGCAAAGGATTTTTTGTAATATTCCAAACCAAGGTTGTTGTACATTAGTGTCAAGATAGAGAACTAGTGAACTTACAAAGATTTTTCTTCATTATATAAGATAGGATAGGACTAGTTCCGTTCCTGACAAAGGCGGTCAACTTAGACGGGTAGTCAGCATACAAAGGATTTTACAGGTTCGTTACAACAATTTACAGGTTATACTTGAAATACACAGTCCAGTCACATTAATGTGACCACCACGTACTTTTGACGTCGACGTTAAATAACCAATCACAAAAAGCACAATGCGGTTGAGGTTATATAAGGGGTGTGTAAGAGCTTTGGAAAACATTTCTATCGTTGGCGTAATGCAGAGGTGAATAACGGCTGTGGAGATGCGTTCGAGTTAATAGACGGGATACCGTTGAGCAACTGACCCTCCAGATGAACCAAGAGGCTACCAACATCGACTCCCATACAACTTTTTAGTGGAAGTTGCTGATTCTCGACTACTGAAGCAGAAGCCTGGTTCATGCACCTATGCTGACTACGGTCCATCGACGACGAACCCTGAAATTTGCACACCAGTACCGCAGCTGGACGTCCATTAAGTGGCGACAGGCAGCCTTTACTGATGAACCACGTTTATGCTCCATCGGACAGACGGATGTTGGCTTAGAAGGCGTGAAACCTCCAGAAGCAAACACCTTGCAACCATTGAAGGAACAGTCCAAGCTGGAGGCAGCAGCATTATGGTCTGGGGAATGTTTTCCTGGGGTTCTATGGGTTCACTCATCATTGTAGAAGGCACGATGGATCAATACAAGTACGCATTTGCCCTTGCAGACCATGTCCACTCCCATATGAATATTGTTTATCCTCAGGATGATGGCATCTACCAGCAGGACAATGCGAAGTGCCATGCAGTTGCCAGTGAACATGCGTGGTTCGAAGGGCACCAGGATAAGTTTATCATTCCCCCAGAGTCAGCAAACTCACCTGACTTAATCCCAATCGAGAAACTGCCGGACCATCTCGATTGGGTTGTTCGCACCATGGATCCTCATCAGCGTAATCTAGCGCAGCTGACCACGCAATTGAAGTCGGCATGGCTCAACATGCCAGTGAACACCTTCAGGTACCTAATTGACTCTCTTCCTAAACGGCTCATAGCAGTCCGTTCTGAGAAAGGTGGTTATTCTGGTTTTTGACAGGTGGTCACATTAATGTGACTGGACTGTGTAGATTGCATACTGCTATCTATCGATACCGCTTCCACCTCTGTATTAACACCACGACTAACACAGCCCTATCCAAATACGGGAAGTTGATATGACGGGCCCTGTATTTTGAATTATTTTGGCTAAAGAACAGTGTGAACTTAGTTATGCATTTTACCCGGGTGGCTGTAACGGTACAAATTTTTATCAGAAGAAAAAAGGGCAAGCAGAAAGAAATATTCTCACCTGTAACTTCTTTGGTCTAAAGTACATGTGAGGAAAGGTTCTGGGAGCATCGTTATCCAGACAAGATTTGGCTAAAAACAGAGAAAAGGAGTCCGCTCAGAAAATAGAGCTTCCGAAAGTAAGCAAAAGTGTTAATAGATTATACTGACCAGTGAACGCGCTTTTAAACCCAGTTTTATGTTTGTAAAAATGTATGTACCATCACTGAAAACTGAGAGAGTTTGTTTTGTGCAACCAAAACACAAGACAACAAACACACTTGGCGAGTTATTAGCGAAAAAAGTCGGGAAAAAATGGACGCCTA
Organism: Uloborus plumipes; assembly: GCA_038373865.1. NCBI lineage: Eukaryota > Metazoa > Arthropoda > Arachnida > Araneae > Uloboridae > Uloborus > Uloborus plumipes. The sequence continues at coordinate 11,020 of JAXGGA010007214.1, read as the reverse complement.
CATGAGAATTGTATTGAAGCTTTGATATTTCCAAAATTAAGAGTTTGACATGGTTATCAAATTTTCGGCTTGATTGAAAGGTACTTATTCGTTAGCTGGACGCAAAAGCGAAAAATCGCCAAATAATGTATCGCTAAATAAGGTAGAATTCCGCCAAATTTCTTATAACCATATTTCTTTACCGTTGAACGTACCTTTGTTCTGTTGAATGATTTGTCATTCGCTTCGCTTGGTGACACTGGCGGTTTTTTATTTTTCGCTTGTGTCCAGCTAACGGATACGTACCGCTTAAAACTATTTAGGTAACCCTCATGCTTTTTAGCAGCCCTATGTTAATGGATGCTTCCCAACTCTTTGTTTCCGTATGCAAGTCAAAAATAATCCTTAAATCAGCATTAGTGGCAAAAATGGAACAGCTTGTCTCCGGTTTGGCAACTTTTCAGTTTGGCGACATTTTTTGACACTAAAACACGCTAACCCACGGCTTTACAAGATGATATATTGTGTTTTTACAAAAACGATAAGAATTCATCACTTTTGGCAACCTAAAAGCAGAATGACAACAAAAGCTAGGATGAATCCTAGTTTAAGGTCCGGCGATAAATTATTAAATCTGGCAACCACAGAATTATCATTGGATGATTGGATTGTTTGGCGATTTTAAGCTAAATGATTGCAACCTTAAGCTACAGTCTGAAAAAAATCGCCAAACCCGGACCCTAAAGTAGGATTTTACCAAAAGCTATGAAGGATAACAAAAACACAAGACAGCACAATTGGCGGGTTACCCCACCCGGGGACAATACTAAAGCTGTACAGCAAAAATTTGACGGCAATGAACAGAGATCACCAATGTCCCAACTATCGAAATCTTCTCACTGAAGCCATGTCCTCACCTGTTTTAACGTTGTATCTGTGATTGGCGTAGTTGATGGCATCCCACTTGAACTGGAGGTAAGGGTTTGTACTCGTACGCCCGAACGACTTGGTCCGAGACGCCTCATAAGCCTTGAACATCTTCGAAGTGACTATCTGCCTGACTGAAACTGGGAAAATGACAACATGTCCATTTTCAAGTAAGCAGGAAACAAGCACGAGCTCAGTTAAAATTTTGACTAAATGAAATTATTTTTCCCAATACCTTTGATCTCGGCCTCTTATTAAGTTACTAGTAACACGATGCTTTGCTTCTTATAGCACTTTCTTAATTTTTCTCTTAAAATTTGCTAAAGCAGTACCTAATTTGAAACAAAGCACACCTTTATTCTGTTTTGAGTTCGATCTGATTTTACTAAGGCCAAGTGGCTCTAGATTCTACTAGTCCTCCGTAGCCAAGGGGCTCTAGAACTAGCAGATCTTGTCACCAAAACTTTTGGCAGAATATAAACTCTTTGTACTGTGCACCTTATATAGACACGACAACAACAACAACAGCAACATCTGAATTCTACCTCTTTTGCAATAAATGGAAGCAAAAGAATTTCAAAGGAGAATGCCCAGCTTATAGAAAACAATGTTTCAAATGCTACGAACATGCACCGACACACAATACAAGAGTTGAAATCAAATTTGGAATGAAATTCTACGAATTCCTATAAAGATTATACGACAGGTAATGGGCGATGTTAGCAGAAAATTTACTCGGTGCGTTTTTCGGGATGGAATGGTAACATAAGATGTCATTTCTTGGGGGGGGGGGGGGGGGGGGACATTTTTTGAGTTTGAAAATTAAACTGGTCCTCTAGTAAGTTGATCTCCGACATTGACAATGTTTACTGCTGTTTCTGGTAACAGGAAGGAACAATGGCCGTGTATTTGCATTGGAATAAATTTTCAAAGCGAGTACAAAAGTAACCCAACTCAATTTAGTGCCAATTACTTTTTCCTATTACTTGAAAAACAAGTAAACATTGTTAATGTCGGAGGGTCAAATTAATATAGGAGCAGTATAATCGCTATGTTTATACGAGTGTCCCTGCGCATTTTAAGTACGTAAAGCTTAGCAGTTTCTATAAGTCACGTTTCCAAAATCGCCCTATTCACTGCCGGACTCTACATAATTGTCAGTATTCTAATAAATATTCAGTTTGCATCTTGCCAATAGATAAAGGGACCACTTATAATCTATTTAACTAGTTTGCGCATTGCAAAGCACGCTCCATCCAATTATACTCTTTACAATCAATCGCTTTGTTTTATGTTCTGCAGGAAAAGAAATTTAACACCTCAATGAATCTTAATTTGAAGCAGTTTGCCGTTTTGTTTTCCAAAGGCGGGCTACCTACACAAAGAGAAAAAATCTACTGAAGCGGAAAGAACCCATTTTTTCAGCAAAGAATACCGAGCCCGCTCTTTTATTCATGTCCGCCACTGTTCGCTCGCGCAAGGTGGTTAATGAGGCTGACTTCTTGAAGAAAAGGGAAGCTTTTGTTTGTGCGAGGGCGGATGCGTTCTTCAAACAAAACTGCGCCCTAAGTTCAAGGGCGAGATTTCTCCGTCCGATCTCTGACCTTGGAATGATGCACCTGAGAGACGGATATGCCCCTCATCAGCAAGGATCTGTCTGCATACTTGGAAGAAAATGCAAGGAGTAGTGGTGTAAGTCTGTTGGGGGCTGAAGTTTGAGCGAATATGAATAGATTGCACAGCCAGGGGAGATTTGCTGGGTCATTGGAGGTCACTTTATCCTTCCGAAAAATTTCTTGATGGGGAAGTTTTACTGACAATTTGGCAAATTTAAAGATAATATTTTGAACATAGTCTGTTTTTCTGTTTTTTTTTCTATTTAATTGCTTTTTATAGTGATACCTAATGTTACTTCCGGTTAGATCTTTTACTAAGGGGTGCTAAAAGGGAGCTAAAAAGGGCTTGGCTTTGCCCCCTTCTATTTGAAAATTGGAGAAAAAAAATATACCGTAAGGAAGCTTGTAATATTACTGTAACAATGTAAATTGTTCCCCATTTTTTTTTTTTTTTTTTTGTTATTTCAAATTTGAGGTAGAAGATAACATGGCAGAGACTCAAGCAAGTTTCACGACTGGGCAGTTGAGGAGCGTTACGGAGTTTTTGTTTCCCCAAAGAAAGTCCGCAAAGGACATTCCCACTGAAATGTCACAGACACTAGGTGAGAACAAAACTATTCTTTCTTTGGAGAAACAAAAACTCCGTAACGTTTCTCAACTTCACAGTCGTAACTTATTTGAGCCTCTGGCATGTTATCTTCTACCTGAAATTTAAAATAGCTAATAGAATGGGAAACAACTTACATGTATACAGTAATATTACAAAATAAGAAGCTTTCTTTATAATTTTTTTTTTTTTTTTTCAATTTTCAACTAGAAAGGGGCAAAGCCAGGAACTTTTCAGCACCCCTCGTACATACTTGTCGTCAAGGCGGGTAGATTAGCCTCCTTTCACTAAGGTGCTACGACTTGGAAAAGGTTGGGAACCCCTGACTCATAGGATGCTTCACTTGTACCCTCAACTATATGTTTGGCAAATTCAAACCACTCACAATCATGAACTTAGTGCCACTACAATACAACTGTCCGTTGGCGGTTTTTCGGTATACTTTGCTATAGATTTTTTGACCATTCTTCGGAAATTAGGACTCATAGGAGTAGTTGAAATGATTCCAACTGTCTATACTGTTAAAACTACGGGTGCCACAGGGGTGCCAATAAGAAAGCTGGGGTAAAAGCAAAGTGCCATGGGGTGCCATAGTGAATTTGAAATGCTCTTTCCGTACCAAAAGGTCTCTCAGAGGGTGCTTAATGCTTACTCTGTAGCGCCATCGGCAGCCTTTAGGCTTGCGCATGCTCAGTGAGACTTCTCGCAGTACCAAAAGTCACCTTTGATAGCTTGAGTCTGCGCATTGCGACTCGGAGGTCTCATCTTCATCATCAACCATTTGAATGGCGGACATCTTGTTTACGTCGACACGACAGAATTCTCGATACAGTGTTTTCCAAATCTTGGATTTCACCTTGAGTTTATTACAAAAATGGATTAATTCTTCATTTTAATCTTCGAATTCTCACGTAAGTACATGTATTTAATCATAGTTCTAAGATTTTCTAACATATTTACAAAGTGTTCTAACGGAAATTTATCTCTGTGTAGCGATTGTCTTTTGCCGCGTAGACACAGCCAACAAGCAGCAGAACGCGAAGGAAAGGAAAAAAAGGAAACTCTGCCTGACTCTTTCTTTCTTTCTTATTTGTTTTTATCACACGTATATGTATGTATATACTATTTTAATGCCATGACTTACATTTCGTGCTTTCGCTAATATCTTTCATTGGCGCTGTTGATAACGAATGATGAGTTCGTTTTTGCCAGAGCTTACTTTTTTTTTTGTTCCATCAGTTGAAATGAATAGATCCTTAAAATATATTTCGATTTTTATTTTTTCGGGAAACTTGACGTTTAACAAGCACTGCTTTTCAAATACCCCTATCTTTTATTCCATAAAGATAGTTTTAATGTCGAACTATACATACGTATTAATATGTTACTCTTAATTAAAATTTTAGAAGTTAATGAAGCGATTCAATTTTTTATTGATAGAATAATACAACTGAATATTTTTGATTGTTTTTGAAATGAATCCATTAAATACCTTCCCTCTTCATTTTCGGTATAGCATTTTAGAACTACTAAGTTGAATCCAAGTCATGAATTCCTTTAAAATATGTTGGAAAGTTTGAACTGTGAGAAAATGCCTTAAATTACAAGTTTCGATCATTTTCAAATCGGAATTCGAGGTGATAATGTACCAAGACTTCGTAAATAAAAACAATAAATAAAAGCAAACACAATTGAAAAACAAAAACGCACACACCACAGGGAGGATCTGCAATAGTGAACAGTGAGGGTGCCTTTATGTTCTCCTATACGGTTCCATCTTTCACCCGCGGTGCTTGTTGAATTGAGGGTGCTAGTTTTTAACCCAAGCCAAGGGTGAAATCTTAGCTCCCTACTGGGTGCCGCTGGTGCTACAAGCGTTTCACCCCGGAAAGATGCCAATAGCAACCAGTAGTTTTAACAGTGTAAAGAGTTCCACTTCTATCCACAATCTATATCTATAAAAATGAGTGTATGTATACTTGTTCTCCATACAAATCCACAGTTTGCGTCAGATTTTCATCAAACTTGACACAGAGGTTCCTTGATGCCCTAGAATTCTCATAGGCGGGGTCTTGAAATTTTTAAAAATCTAAAAAGCTCAAATTTAATTTTTTGTCAAAAAATGACCCTTTTATAGGAATCTAGCCTATTTATATTGTAATCGAGATAGGCCTTTTAGCATTCAAATTGATGAAATTTAAGATTTTTAAATACGAGTATTTTCCAACAATGATTACGATTAAAGTAATGAATTTTCAATTTAATGCTCACCTATTTCCTTTTAGCATTGAAATAAGTAAAAAACAATCTAATTCATGTGGACTTCATAAAAAGAACCACGGATTTGAATTTCAAATTTGCAATGCGACGACAGTTGCGTCTGTAATGGAGATAAGCCTTCAGAACGAGAAATAGATTTATTTCTGAGTTATAATAATTTTTACTTTGTAGGTGGGAACAATTAATAGAGAAAAGTTAATATTTTAAATTTGGCGGGTGAAATTGATGCAATTTTTTCACTTCCATGTGAATATATTTCATGCCAGTGGACGCGGCAAAGCACAGACAACATTTATCTTTCATTTTCACCTTTTGATAAGACTATTTTTCTGTAAACGTTTAACTTTCTGTAATATTTTAGATTTTTTCAAAGTTTGTACCTAAGAGACAGATTGATGCAAATTATTTTATCCTATACTATAATACGAGAGATGTTTGTAATGTCGAAAATCGCCCCAGAATAAATAAACTCCGGTAAACTTGGGGGTCTGGGGTTTTTGGCCACGGAGAATCGATTGGCGTCGGTTTTGAAGCGCTACGGTCGAAAAGTTCGGAGTTACAGATAGGATTCATTAAAAGTTTGAGAAGATTTCTTACTACGCCATTTTCTTTATGATTACTCTTATTGTTATACTGTTTCATAGCAACCACGTTTTAACAATGGATTTCATATTTAATCACATCAGCGTAAATTTATATTTTTATGGTATTTGGCAAATAATTTTTGGCAACACGTTAGAATTGTTATTGTTTTTGAAATTTAAAAGAGATCGATCAAAATAAAGTTAGAATTAGGTGTGGGCCGCGGTAGAGCCGCTACATAGACATGGCGACGTATCAAGCTTAAGTTTCACCACTTTGGATCCAATTCATTAACTTTCACTTTCATTTTTCATTGTTGAGGAATTAGCGTTACCAGAGCAAAGTTTTGGGACATTGCCAAGCTTTGTTAAATTTACGTGAAAAGTTACCAAAAAGCGATAACTCGCCAGAAAAGACAATCCTTACACACGCGCTGGATCCAAAGTGGTAATCTTGATGCGTCGGCTCGTCTATATATGGGCCTGAGGCCGCGGTAGTCCAATCGGTAAGTCGTCGGACTCGTAACCGGAGGGTCTCGGGTCGATCATATAGCCGCCGATCAAAGGTCCACATTCATTAATGGTTGCTGGGGGACGTTAAAAATGTTAGTGGTCACAAAATCCTCCAAGTGAAACGAAACCTCTGGGGTGTGCTGGGCCAAGGGTTTACTCGGTCCTTGCGCCTTCTTCAAAAATGAACAGAGCTTTCTTCAGGGCCCCATCCTGATTAAAAATCGAGTTGTGGTATGTACTGGGGGGGGGGGGGGACCTGGAGTGTTAAGTGAAGTGAAAGTCAAAACCAACTGGAACCAAATGCGTACTGAAGAACAGGGACTCTGCATCCATTCTCATCAACACTCCCTCGCCTTCGGCGCCAAATGAAATGAAATTAAGTGTGATTTTACGATGAGCATGGATTAAATAAGGTTGTGTTTTTTAAAATAAACTACGGCTGTTTTGAATGCGTAATTACAACCAAAGGCTCAAAAATGCTTTTCAAGTTTATCTAAATAAGTACTTCGCACTTTAGAAAAAAACACGAGTTTACAAACCTCTTTTTTTTTAACCGAGCGGGCTCGGTTCTCTGGTACACGTTAGGGGTAATACGAGGAATGGTTGCCAAGTCGAAAATCGCCCCAGAATTAATTAACTCCGGAAAGCTTGGGGGTCTGGGGTTTTTGGCCACGAGGAATCACAAGGTTTGGTTTTTCTAAATAAATTTGTCAAAAATATTGAACTTCAACACACTTCAATCTTTACACTGCTCACTTTGTACCATTTCTTTAAGTGTATAGTTTTTTTTATTATCAATTACATTTTATTTCCTATGACTTTTCAAACTTAATCTTTGCATAGAATATAGTTCCCTTTCCAAATTCTAACTTTGTTTAGAATAGTTTACAATGGTGCACTTTAACCGGTTATCTTTTCACCAATGGTTTCACAAATTTTCTTATGGCATGTATTGTTTTGATAAATCACAATTGAAAATTTAAGGCAGGAATTCAAGTGAAACACCATTGCAATCGCTTCGAGGCGATCGCAAATTGCAATCGCTACTGGAAGTCGAATTACATTAGAATCGCATCTCGTAGCGATTGCAACGTATCCAAATTTTGGAATTTGCGATTGCATTGGTGAGTTGCGATCGTCCGTGTTTCACTTGAATTCCTGCCTAAATCTTCGAGTTAGCTTCGATACCTGTTTTTCTCGAGCGGAGCTCGGTTACCCGCTGGTACCCATATGAATAGAACTCTTTCAAACTTTTTTTCCCTGAATACTATGTTGTATTAATAAGCACCCGGGCAACGCCGGGTATTAAGCTAGTATTAACTAAAATTGAAAAATATATCGACTATTAATCTCGCTAACTTGATTTTTTGCCTTTTTTAATACAAAGACTTCGAAATGCAGATGATTACACTTGAACTTGAACTGAGAATTAAAATTATTAAGAAAGGAATCATTACAACAGTAAAAAAAAAGTTGTGAATCCGAAATGGTTGTTCGTAAAGAAATATAATTCAATACCATAATTATACTCATAAAAATTCTCCTGGCAACAGCGATTTTTAAAAAAAAAATTCTTTTTCTAGCAATTAAGAATGCTTATTGATCTCATTGCGACTTCTGACAGCGTAAGGAGTAAATTATTTCCTCTCTGATACTTGCAGCTAGTTTCTTGACCCTTTTACTTGAATTCTTGCTCAAAAAATAATCACGCAAACTTTATTCTTCTGCCAAATATCCGCAATGACATAAAAGAGTTAAAATTATGTCAAAAACTTATCATCCATTGCTTTCTAATTATCCATCTCCCAAACTTTGACACAATAAAATGCAATATATATCTACAACACACTAATGCAGAAAAAGGTAAACTTTCTTCTATAATATCTTTAGTGTTCATAAACTGGCAACATAGTATGATGCAAAATAAAATAGCTTTTAGAAATATGGAGTTAATCGTTTCTAACTACAATCCTTGATAGCAAAGACTTGAATTTATCAGACAGGAGTTCGAGTTTTTACTATTATTTAGCACTAGCAAAATGATCCGGCGTTGCCTAATCGCCTTTTTTTTTCCCTAAACTAAAAGAACTCAAAACGTACCGCTTTGATGATTTAAAATGTCGCTAAATTTGCTGTAACTGTTTTGGGATACCTAGGATAACTTTGCTCCTCTCCCTACTTTATGAAAATATGCTTAGGTATTATAAAGTCAGTAATTTTTGTCAAAGAAAAATTGTCATTTAATGCTGAGAAAATATTACTGACCATGAAATGACGCTAAAAGTTTTTGTCCTAAGTGATTTCGAAATTATTAGGGAGCATTTGACAATTATTTGTGCGAAAAACACAAATTAATGGTAGTTTTAGTTTTGGGGTTTGATTAATTTCGTATGCGGATTACTTTACGCTTTGACGTAAGTTTTAAAAGTTTATTAATGACAACGTACGGAATCGGCCAAAAAAAAAAAAACCCTGAACTTTTCTTCAACTGTGGGAATATTATCTCGATGATTAAGATTTTGGCGTAGATTACAAATATCAGACAACAATCGTTTTATTTTAGTTATATCGTGTAAGAAGCAAAGTATTATTACATAGTCTTTGGCGCCAAAACTGGCGTCCGTTGAAAAATTACCCATAATCTTAGTTATAATATTCTTGCAACAAATTCGGCAAGATACCTGTTCGATTGGATTCTAAGTGACCAATTGTAAGTACCCGCCCAGTCAGCGCAAACAAATTTTTAAAAATACCGTAAAATTGTATTTTTTATCCGTTACCCGATTAAGCAGGACCGACAAATTTACGAAACTTGTGAAAATAATTGATACAGTGAACAATTTACTAATAAAGGAATACAATTTATTCTAAAAAAATAATATTTTCACGCAGCAATGCACATTAAGAAACACATTGCTTAAGGATAAATATTCTACTTATACAACTAAGACTACAAAACGTTTTAAATACAAATCCTGGTAAAAGCCTGGATATTCCCCATGAAGCTGAAAAAAAAACCTTCATGATTTGACTTGAGAAAAGATTTGAACATTAAATACGGAAAGAAGAAATGATGCTCGCAATTTTAGCTTGCGACAGGGAGTTGAGATGATACACTAAATACTGAATTAGTTTGTTGGAAGCCTTCGCGGATTTATGCGAAAAATGTGCTTAAATTGGAATGAAAAAAGCGCTACTGATCGAACTTTTTCGAATATCGTTAAAATTTATAGCCTATGTGTTATTCTGATGTGTAAGCTACATTATGGTAAAAGTTTCATTAAAATCCATTCAGTAGTTTTTGCGTGAAAGAGGAACAAACATCCATACATCCATACAAACTTTCGCATATATAATAGTAGTAAGATTATGCTCATAATAAAGCCACTTTTCTCTAAAACATGTCTTCTAGAGGCTCAGACAAGCAAGGCCATCCCACATTTCATCTTTCAATCACGATTTGAATGTATACACTCAGGAAAAACAACCCTCTTCTTCACGACTATCAAGCGAAAATAACTACCATTTTTCCTCTCATTTTGAATTTAAAAAAAATATTAAACAAAACGTTATCAATATAAATTACATAATAAGTCTCAGTGTGATTAAAATAATGTTAAAGAAATTAAACTACTGTTGCATCTTAAATACTTTGAATTTATATATACACGGTAAAATTTTACTAATTTTTTCTAAGTTCGATATTAAGTTAGCCAAATTGGAAAAAAAAGTCGTCCGAAGGAACTGAAATATTTACTTGTCCAAAAACGATTTTATCGTGAAATTAAGCAATAGAAGTTTATAAAGCTATCAAAATGCGATGCTGTAAAACACATCAGTAGTTTGATTAGTGTACTGTACACCACAAGGGCAGCCACAGGTTACCTTCTAGTTTGCGTTTTTGCTCATAGCAATCCGTACATGTACATAACCTACCTTATTTGAAATGGCAATATACATTATAACCAAGGTTTGCAGTGCAGGGGGTAGAGGGTTGACCCTCAACACCCCCCATCCTCGATGCGTCACTGGTGTACACAAAATAATAAGCTCTACTTTTGATTGTTAGAAATGATTTGGGCTATTTGTTCATTCATTAAAATTTTTTAAGAACTCTCGAGAAACCGACCACCTTGTCCGAGAAGTCTGACCGAGTGGGGACGTTCCGGGCTCGAATCTCGGTTCGGACATAGACGTACTTTCTCTCTCCTGTTCTTATCCTTTCTTTGTGTGAATATGTTATTGTGCTACGAATGGTTGCCTACCCTATAAAAGGGGCCGTGGTGGCCCGATTGGTAAAGCGTCGGACGTGTGACCGGAGGGACCCGGGTTCGATCCCAGCCGATCAAAGATCCACTGTCTTGATTAATGGTGGCTGGGGGACGTTAAAAATGTCGTGTACACAAAGTCCTCCAACCAAGTGAAACGATACCTCTGGGGGTGCCCCCGCATGGGAAGTTGGCTTGTCGTGCCGCGGGGGCTTGAGAGTGCGGCTGCCAGCTCTTATGGCCCGATTG